>APFE031191009.1:0-36071 GCA_000404065.3 Pinus taeda
ATAGATAGACATGGAGAGAGATTGTGTGTATGATTGGGAGGTGAGATAGAGAGATAATGAAGGAGAGACAATGGTAGATAGAAGTGTTCTTACACTCAAATCAATGCACAATATTAATCTAATTACGTTTAAATTAATGTACATCATACATATAGTTGCATCAAATCAGAAATCAACATGTACGCTGAAATCAATGCATCTAGTGTAAAGTATTAAATAGGATTATAAATCAATATCTACGGTTAAACTAGGGCATTGAGTGCAAGAAATCGAATAAGAGTAGAAATAAACATGTGGAGTGAAATCAATGCATCTAGTGTAAGGTATTAAATAGGATTAGAACTCAACATCTACACTAAAATCAATGCATCTAGTACAAGCGATCAAATACGATTAGAAATCAATATCTACATTGAAGCAATGCATCTAGTCAAACTAATCAAATAGGAGTAGAAATTAACATATACACTAGAATAAATGCATCTAGTGTAACGTTTATATAGGATTAAAAATCAACATCTACATTGAAATCAATGCATCTAATGCAAGAATTAAAATAAGATTAGAAATCAATAACTACACTAAAATCAATACATCTATTTGAGTGAAAAACTAGAATATTCATGACTTTTTAGATCCAACTTCTATGTGTGTATTTGTCTCTATGGGTCTCTCTCTCTTCTTTACCCTTTCTCCACCTTCCATTCTGTGTCTATCTCTCTCCCTCTCTCGTTCTCTCTCTCCCATTCCCTTTCTGCCCTATGTCTCTCTCTCCACGTCTCCATCTCTTTATCTATGTTTCTATTCTTCCATCTCCCCCATCCCATCTATACCTATACCTCCCTCCATCTCTCCTTATTTGTCATTCTTACTATCTCACGCCCCTAAAGACCTCTCTCTCTCTCTCTATGTGTATCTCTCTCTCTCTCTCTCTCTCTCTCTCTCTCTCTCTCTCTCTCTATATATATATATATTAATTATTTATATATGTATATATATATATATATACATATCTATCTTCCTCCCTCCCTTTATTTTTTTCTTTGTTCTTACCTCTTTCCCCCTCCATCTATATCTTTGTCGTAGCCCTTAAACATAAACATTCCCTCCCCATCTATATCTATCTATTTCTCTCTCTCTCTCTCACTCTTCCTCTCCCACTGTCTCTCTCTCCCTCTCCCTCCCTATTCCTCTCCATCTCACTATCTCTCTCTCTCTCTCTCTCGCTTTTTCTCCCCATTATCTCTCCCTATCTATCCCTCTTCCTCGCCCCTTCTCTTTTCCTTTGTCTTCATCCATCTCTCCCTCCTCTCTCTATATGTCTATCTCCCCTTGTCTCTCCTTCTCATCTCGAAAACATACACTCTCTCAACATACATATCTATCTCCATCTCTCTCCATTCCTCTTCCTCTCTCTCTTCTCCTCCTCTTCCTTACTCTTCCCCTTCTCTCTCTCTCTCTCTCTCTCTCTCTCTCTCTCTCTCTCTCTCTCTTTATGTCTTCCCCTTATTCCTCCCTCTCTCTTCTCATGTTCTCTCTCTCTCTCTCTCTCTCTCAGACACACACACACCATCTCTCCTATGTCACTACCTCTTCCTATCCAACTTTGCCTCTCTATGTATTTCTTCCCCTTCCAACCCGGTCTCTCTCTCCTCTCTCTCTTCCTTCCTCTCTCTCCCACCTCCCTTTAACTCTCCTCCCCATCACACTCTCGCTCTCTTTCTCCACCCTCCAGCTTTGTCACCATCTCCATCTCTCTCTCCTTCTTTCTCTCCCCCTCACTCCCCCCTCCATATCTATGTCTCCATGTCTCTTTCTTCCCCTTCTTTCCCTATCTCTCTCCTCTCCTTTTCTCTCCCTTCCCTTGTCTCCTCTATCCCTCTTTCCATCTTCATCTCTACCTTATCACTCCTTTCTCTCCACCTCTATCTCTCAATGTCATTTTTCTTCCCACTCCCTCTTTCCCCCTTCTAGCACCATCTCTCTCCTCTCCCTCCAGTCTTGTAGTTTCCTTCCTTTCTCTCCCTTTCTCTCCCACCTTCATGTGTCTCTCCCCCCTGATCACACACACACTCTCTCTCCACCCTCAAACTCTGTTATTATCTCCCTTTGTCTCCGCTTCTCAATCTCCCCCTCTCTCCCCCTCCATATCTATGTCTCCCTATCTCTCTCCCCCTTCTTTCCTTATGTCTATCCTATCCTTTTCTCTACCTTTCCTCGTCTCCTCTCTACCTCATTCCATTTTAACATCTCCCTTATCACTCCCTCTCTCTCTCCACCTCTATCACTTAATGTCTTTATTCTTCCCTCGGTCTCTTTGCTCATGAAAATATATCTCTCTCTCTCGTTCCCTCTCTCCTCCTCTTTCCCCCTTCCTCTCTCTCTTCCTTCATCTCTCCCCCTCTCTCTACCACATCTATGTCTCTCTCCCATACTCAATTCCCCCTCCATATCACTCTCTCTCTTAAATATGATCCCATTATATTATATTTAAGAGAGTATCTAAAGTAAAAATATACAATTGGTTGTAAAATATTAAGCCTATCTTTTGGATCAAACATTTCAAAGAAAATACAATTAAAAAAAAGGTAAGATAATCATGCCTTATCTAGGTAAGATAATCATGCCTTATCTTTCCTCTATCATTGTTAGTCACTTTTTTTCTCTATTTGCATGGATCCCTTTTAAAACGGGCCTATCATTGATTTAATATCTACGGGAATATTTTTGATACTAGTGAGGATGGAGGGTTTATATATACCTCAAAATTAATTACAACCCTTTTTTATTTTAGATTTGATTAAAAAATATTATAAAATTAAATAAATAAAAAAGTATTTGTAAAATATTTTGGTTTTGAAATAATTTACTTTTTTTGGGCATGTGGCATTGATAAGCAATGGTATTGGCCCATTGTATTGTAATAAAATAATTAAAATCCTCCATATATAATATAATAATCAAAATCATAGTTGGTCCATGATATTGATAAACCATGGTATTATGATTTTCTTCCCTCCTCTCCCTCTCTCACCCCCTCTCTCTACCTTTCTCTTCATGGTATTTTAAAATATCCTACTTAGAAGTTAATAATATCCATGGAAAATCTTCATTATTAAAAATATTGTTGTATTGTAAATATTAAGTTTTGATAAGCTTATTAAACAGCTACCCAAGTGGTTGAGCATAACAATTGGAGTTTGTTCATAACAATGGAAACAAGGTATTTGTTTTTGAATAACCATGTAAATATAAGTCCATTCTACATATTGTTTTATGACACAAATCCTCTTAATGGACATTTTGAAATTTATTGTACAAAAAATTAGGTGGATGCAACTTGGTCTCTAATTATTGGTTGTAACCTCTTTCCAAAGATCTTGAAAATCATTACCAACATGTTGTTCATCAAATGATAATTAGTGGATTGGATAAAATAAAAGAATTCTATCCAAATGTCTTGATAGCATGTTTACTACAATTTCTCACTTAATAGCACTTGATTTTGATAAACAATCTTTACAACTCTATATTCTCCAACCCTTTTGGAATAAAATCATGGGTCACAACCAATATTCATTGCATTCTCTAATAAAATGCTTAACAAATGACATTATATAACCCCCACCAATGTTCCTAGGCCAGCAAGGATATTTTGTTAATATCACAATGCCATATGAAAAATTAAGAGTTGAATGGTCACCATTTTTCTTGTACCCCACATCAATCATATCCAATGTAAAAATACAAATATGGTCATCTATCACTAAAAGTGTTGTCAATTAATACTCATCAAATACAAATTCTAATCAATAATATAAGATTGTATCATTCCAAACAAGTACATCAGACATTCATTATGAACCATTATTGACAAATCAAAGTATTTATCAATACAATCTACATTATAACGTAGTAGAAAAACACCAAAGCTACAAAAATAGGATGAACTTTCACAAATCCAAACAAATTCTACATATAAATAGTACAAAATGTATTTAAAACAACAAAAAAAATTAAGGAATAGAGATTGTGACTCATCCAAGAGTACACCTATACAAACTTCCATAAAGCAAATTGAAGGCATAGCTAGAATCAAATGTAGACTATATAAAAAGTTGGAATTTGGAAAGAATAGGATAATATTTGGAAATGACTTAGAACAAACTTAAGTACAAGTCTATATAAGAGGAAAAACGTTTCCCAACAAGATGTCATGTAGATCATGCAAAAGAGAACTTGAAAATGCAAAGTTACCAAGTTTTTGCATAACCTAAACAAATAAGACATAATAGGTCATTGCCAACTGTAGAAACACTCTTATAACTTGAAGAGAGGATTGGTAAATTCAAAGGCATGATGTCCAAATTAATGAAATGTAAAACACTTGACATTTTGTCCATCCCTTATCCTTTTGTGCTTTTGAGCTCCCTTTTCTTGTGAATGTTATGATAACTCATTTGGGTTCTTGCTTGTTTCCTTGATTTCCCAAATAACAAGAATTGTGTTTGCACAAATAAACAAATGGGGCTACAAATGATCCCAAATGGGCTTAGTCACCTCAATAATCAATGTAAGTATGCACATCCACATTGTCTCAAAAGCAGTTCCACAATTCATCCTTTATGAAATGATAATTTCTATTGCATTAAAAATACTATTGAAATACAATAATGCATATCCAATACTTAAATTTCTTATGGAGAGTGTGATGAAAGAAATATGTTCTCCATGTTTATATAAATCTTAAAGAATTCCTTAAATAAAAATTGGAATCAAATTCTTGAATAGAACATTCATGATAATACATCCCAAGATGAAGACAATGATTGTAAAAGTCAAATAAAACAGAATTCAACAGGAAAAAGACCGAATGAGACATAGGTACATGGTTTCATAGGCTCACAACATATTCATGATTTACAAGACAAGATAATTGAAATAGAAAAAAATGAAGGACAATGACCACGGGGGATTTTCAAAGACAAATATGCAGTAGAGATGATTTTGCCAACAATATCCTTTGGAGATAGAGGTGACCATGGAATTGTACAAATATTTAGTTACCAAGAAATAGCCCAATGGGAATTAATGCATTACAATCGTAAATTTTCATATCACCTCAAAAAAATTTTCTTCAAAACAATGTGGATAATTGTTGAAAAAATCATTTTATGCATTTCAATGTGAATCTAAAAGGGAAAAATACAAGAAAGAATGTTATTATAAAATTATGTTAAGTACTAGCCCAATTTATAAAAATTACTAAAAAGTCACATTTGATACATAGATTTCAAGCACATAAGGATTTCTCCTCACTACCTCCAAAAAATGAAGAAACTTGTATTTGAAATGATGCCTCAATTGTGCCCTCCAATTTTATTTGTTAAGTTCCACACACTAACTCAAATACAAAGCAAAAAAAGAAAAAGAAATCATATTGGAACAATAGATGAAATATATGACAACAAAAGAAAAAGGAACCATATTGAAACAAAAGAAGAATACTATATTGATTATCTTGTAAGAAAAGACAACTTGTAAAAGTTATTATAGACATAAGATAAATGCCAGAAAACAATTGATTGTCTAGATCATATGTTCTTTGGAAAAATATTGGATTACTACTTTGTAACATAGTTTCAAAATAGTGGGCTCCTTATCAGGTTGATGAAAGGGGAGAGTACTAACAGGAGGACCTTAGGGGAGAGTATGGCTAGGCAGACACCTATTTCCCTCAACATAGATCAAACAGGCTTGATGGTGTCCTGTACTGCAGAGTTTAGAGGCAGAGAAGTGCCAAGTGAGTGAGGGGAAATGTGGGAAGAAACTGTGGCCATAGTGGGATGGGATGTAGGGTAGATGGAAAGGGGAACATGAGGGTGGCAAGGGTAGGAAGAGAGCCCACTGTGCAGTGAGGGAAGGAGGAGAACAAAGCATTGCTTGAGATGGATATCATGTGGCAGAGCTTAATTCTGACTATGTTCCCTTTGGCTCACCTCATGGAATTCACTCTGTCATGAATAGTATGTAGGAGGAGGGAGGAAGGATGGGAATTGCCAGGGAGGGGCCTTGTTTGAGTGGGTATGTAACTACTTTGTCATGTATAGTATGTTGGAGGAGGGAAAGCTGGGAATTGCTAGGGAGGTGTTGTGTCTTCTCTGGTTTGAGGACTACATTGTGAGACAGGGAGAGTAACAGAGCATAGGCATGCTGGGAAAGTATTAGAAGGGAAAACGGTTAGCCCCATAAAACTAAGAATGCAATACATACGAAGGACAGAGAGTGCTTGAGCACCTACTTTAGTCCAGGGGAGAGACCATCTATTCTCCAAAGTGAAGGGGTAGACTGGAGTGGGGAAGGAATGCTAAGCAACAAGCACATGTTGGCTTATGGGAAGATTGCATCTCTTAGAAAGCTAATGTTTGTTGTTGATAATTATAAGGAGGCAGTAAAGGAAAAGATGGTTGGCATGGGTGAGGCACGGGGTCATGTAGGCAGAGTGAGTCAGAGCCAGCAAGTAGAATCACAAGTAGGGAAGAGGTAGGAAATCCGTTAGGATGACTGTCCAGGAGCCACCTTGTGCATAATATAGCTAATATTAGAGATGGAAGATAGCATCATGGAAGAGGATTCTGAGCTAGACTTGGAGGAATGGGGGGATATTGTCCCCAACCCCAGGGCACACCAGAGGCATGATGATGATATATAAGATAGCATCATGGAAGAGGATTATGAGCTAGACTTGGAGGAATGTGGGGATATTGTCCCCAACCCAGGGCACACAGAGGCATGATGATGATATATAGGCAAGGGGTGAATTAGTTACTGGGTTTTGAAGCTATTACTTGCCAGAGCCATGGATCTGGTGGCAGGGAAATGGTAGAAATAGCTGGTAGAAATAGCCCAAGGTATGCTCAGTATAAAAATGGACATGAAAAACCTACAAATTGTCATGATTATGCAAGTAGTTTGATTAAGCTATTTGCAGATGCAGGATACTCCCCTAGAAAGACTCTTAGAAACTGGCTAGAAAGACTCTTAGAAACTGCCAACAGATGGACAAACGGCCCATATTTAAATTTTCAATAAGTGAATTATGAAAACTATAAAAGAACCACTGCGGCATCGCTGTAATTCTTAGGTTCGAGGGACAAGAAGAATGTCAGCAAAGATAACTCGCAAAAATTCAAAATGAGGAAGCAGAAATCACCGAATATAAAATGAATGCAATGAATGCACGGAAATCCGATTTAACTTCACATCCACAAGTACTAAAAGGAATATCTTGCCATCGTACTGTTGGATGCCCTTCATTAGGATAGAAAAGAGGCAAAACGGGTGGGAAATGAGTATCTAGATTCGTTTGCTAAAATTAAAACACCCGACCCCTTCATGGAGAGAAAGATTTATGTACTGGATCGCAAGGTTTGGACATCCTTCCGTAGGCCAAATTCACACTCCCAACCGAAATGCTTTTGTCATTAAAATCAGTTCAGGGTAAAGAAAACACAAAATCGGTCATTAGCATGAGATTCCGTTTAGACAAAAACAAAGCCATTGCAAAATAAAAGCGATGGAGAAGATAAAATAACTCACGTTTCTCCTCTCTGTCTTCCATGCGCCCCCATAAATCCCTCCTCCCGTCCTCTTTTCATGTTCCAAAATATTTACTATTGGACGAAAGGCACCTGTGAACGCCAAAAGAAAAACCATAAATCATTTATAATTTCTTCGACACAGGGAATTTACGCATCATATAAGCTTGATCGAAAGGCAGCTCTGAACGCCAAAAGAAAAACCATAAATCATTTATAATTTCTTCCACACCGGGAATTTACTTATCATATAATGGCGTAAAGACTCTTCGATGGTGAAGAATTAATGCAAGAAACGTAAAGAATATAACTATGTAGACTCTTCGATGGTGAAGAATTAATGCAAGAATATAACTATGTAGACTCTTCGATAGTGAAGAATTAATGCAAGAAACGTACAGAATTTTGAGGAGAACAAGCGCGGAAGCGCAGCAGATTGAGGGCAACAGCGTTTCGATCAGTGGTCAATAACCTCGATCCTTCACAAATTTTCCCAGCAGCCGGAGAGAATACCACCTCTTCAAATTATTCGACTCCAAATACTAATGACTAACGAGCACCTTCCCAGCTGAGAGAGTTTTTATTAATATTTCCAGCAGCCGGAGAGAAGAACTAATGACGAACTCCAAATACTAATGAGGAACGAGCACCTTTGCAGCCGATAGAGTTTTTACTAGTCAATTTTATGAATATTTATAGGGTCCCTCCCCATTTAAACTTCCCCTTAATTTGTTGGGCCGTGGATCAACGGTTGGCTAATTAGCACAACTCTTTGTCCACACGGTATCTCCTCCAGTTGGGTTTCGGGTAGTCCACGTGGGCTTTAATGGAAGTAAGCCGCGTTACACAAGGGATTTCAAAGCTTTTGACCATACAATTTCTTTCTTTTTTTCCTTTCTTTTATTTTTTTGGGCTGACTTTGTCTATTGGGCACCCCCAAAAAAACTAACTTGGACGGCAGTATTGGGTGATCATTTATTTATTTTTAAATCAGGTGGTTGGAGTGTAAATTGAATTTTCGAAAATCTAAGTTATTTTGTAGTTTTTTAGACTAGTTTTTTTTACAAGTTGTGTTAGTACAGTGTTTGGAAACTTTTCAGGTGGGATTTTCAGGTCTAATTTAACTAAAATTTGGCACAAATTTATTCCAATCACAAATTTGATGGGTAAGTGCACATTAGAAATGTCTTAAAAGTTTTTGAGGGTGCTGAATCAATCTATATATATATTATATATTATAATATATATATATATATATATATATATATGAGTTTAAATAAAACAAATAAATAGAAAGTCCACAAAGTCCCACTAAAACATTTTGTTTAACTAAAATCTTTTTTCTAAATATTTTTTATGGTGAGTTTTGATCAAAATGGGATACCGATTTTTCATGGTGGTCAATCTAATTATTCAATCCAAAATGTATTTTAAACAACACTAAATTACAATATCTTGCTGCATTAATACCTAAAAACCATTTCATGCTCTAGTTAGATTATTTTGAAAATGTTAAATTAATTTGAAATTATGTAATAGTTTGGTTTTTCTTTTTAAGACCCTCAAAGTTTAAGCCATCAAAATCACGGAAGAATTGCACCAGAGTTTGGCCACATCATCCCTTAGCATGGCTCGACTTTTGGTGACTCTCGATGTATCCTATGACCTTTTCATGACAAAATGCATTGTGAGAACCCCTCACATTATAAATACTTATCTATATATATATATATATATATATATATATATATATATATATATATATTATATATATATAGGTCACTTATATAATATATAGTTTTTTCTTTTAATATATTAAAAAGTTACATTTTAAAAACTAACATAGGTCCATCTTAAGTATAGATCTACCTTGGGTGCATAGGGATCAAATTTCTTCATGTTAGATGTGTAACTAAAATGAATTTATGTTGGTTTTTATTTTATAGGGGTGTTATTTTTGTTCATTTTAGATGTGTAACTAAGATGAATTTATGTCAATTTTGAATTAATACACTCACATGTAAACTTGAGGGAAGGGCGAATGGACATGCTTACACATCCCCTCATAAGTTGTAGAGTGAGCCTCTTGCTCAATTATATTGCTTCATATTAGATGTGTAACTAAGACAAATTTATGTTAGTTTTTATTTTATACATGCACATGTAAACTTGAGTGAAGAACTAATGGACATACTTACACATCCCCTCATAAGTTGTAGAATGAACCTATTTCTCAATTATATTTATAAAAGTTCTTAGTTGTGGTGTTTGACCTCCAAGTTAACGAGAACTCATGGTATTGACCCATAGTATTCATGAGGAATATAGCCTAGATCCATTTAAGCTTTAGATTCACCAAGGGACTAGAGGGATGAGATCTCTTGAGATCTCTTTGAATATCAACATATTTGATCCCTCTTAGGACTCTCAAGTTAATATGCATCTAGTCTCATAGTAATGATCATTTGTATAGAGGAGCTCTCACCCTAGTATGGTACAAATGTTGTAATGTAATGTCATGTCATTTAACCATTCTATCTTCTTTAAAATAAAAACAAAAATAACCTTATGTAAAAAAAATATTTAAGTATTAACATGGGTAATTAAGCAAACTTAACTTCATCAAGTTACTCTTTAGTAAAAGTCTTTCGGTAGAAATCACATAACAAACTTTTTGGCTTTCATCACACTCCTTGGTAATCACCCTAGTTCGTTAATTAGGTTATGTGATTTCTACTTTGATCATAATTTTTTGGATGGTTTCGATCAAACTAGTTGAATCATAAAAGCCTCAATTTAGAAGTTACACTTTGTTTTCTAGCTCCAAGCATAAGAATTCCTATTGTATTGACCTAGGGTATTCATGGTGAATATAGCCTATTTAAATAGGGAAAATTAAGGTAGCCTAAATCCAAACCCTTGATCTACCAAGGATCAAATCCCATGAGATATAATTCTATCTCCCTACATTCTTGGTAGATCGAGAGTTAAGATGGATCTAAGTGCTTGGTAGATGCAAAGTTAAGATGGATCTAAGCTCATTAGATAATATCTTAGTCATAATTTCACTTTGAAAAAAGTTATATATATGATGCAAAAGTTTGTGGGATTCTAGTGTATATGTTAATTTCTACTCCTATTTGATTAGTTTGACTAGATGCATTGCTTCAATGTAGATATTGATTTCTAATCATATTTGATCGCTTATACTAGATGCATTGATTTTAGTGTAGATGTTTAGTTCTAATCCTATTTAATACCTTACACTAGATGCATTGATTTCACTCCACATGTTTATTTCTACTCTTATTTTATTTCTTGCACTCAATGCACTAGTTTTAGCGTAGATATTGATTTATAGTCCTATTTAATACTTTACACTAGATGCATTGATTTCATCGTACATGTTGATTTTTGATTTGATGCAACTATATGCATGATGTACATTAATTTGAACGTAATTAGATTTATATTGTGCATTGATTTGAATGTAAGAACACTTCTATCTACCATGTCTCTCCTTCATTATCTCTCTATCTCACCTCCCAATCATACACACAATCTCTCTCCATGTCTATCTATCTATCTCCCTCTCTTTTCCACAAGAGAGAGAGAGAGAGAGAGAGAGAGATAGAAGGGTAAGATATAAAGAGCATGAGGAAGAGGGATATATATATATATTGATTCCTAATCCTATTTGACTGCTTTCACTAGATGCATTGATTTTAGTTTAGATGTTGATTCCTAATCCTATTTGATTGTTTGCAATTTATGCATTGATTTTAGTGTAGATGTTGGTTTATAATACTATTTCATTGTTTGCACTAGATGCATTCATTTCAATGGAGATGTTGATTTATGATTTGATGTACATTAATTTCAAAGTAATTAGATTAATAGTGTATTGATTTTGAGTGTAAGTACCTATCTTCCCCCTCCATCTATATCTCTATCTTACATTTTCTCTCATTTATCTCTCTACCTCACCCCCCAAATGTACTCTCTCTCTCTCTCTCTCTCTCTCTTCCACTCCCTCACTCTCTTCCCATTCTCTCTATCTATAACACTTATCTCTCCGTATCTATATCTCTTCCTCCCTCCATGCCTTTCCTCTATATTCTTCCATCTCTCCCCCACCCTCCATACATATCTCTATGTCACCCCCAAAGCATAGAAACTCTCTCTCACTATGCGCACATAAACATTATTCATGACCTGAATTGACTTATTTGTTACAGTAATTTAATTATACATAAGATACATGAATTTTGATCCTAAATAAAATGTTCACTTACCCAAAATGTCTTCTTCTTAAAAATGCAAACTATTTGTAATTATCTACTTTCTTATTATTCCCATTTTCTATCATTCAACATTGTTAATCACTTTGCATTCAAACGTGGTAATAGAAAATAACTAATAGGTGTGACAATAAGAATAGTAGAAGAAAATAGTTTCAAATTGGTCACAGTGAAGATTATTTGTGATTCATTATATTCTTACTATTCACATCTTCTATCGTTAAGCATTGTTACATTGTCACGTTTCACTTAAAATTTTTATTTCATCATTTTTCATCATTCAAGTTACTCATAGTCTCTCCTATCTCAAAAAGCTAAGGTACCTAAGAAAATTTAAAGTTAAATTGACCAAATTAATATTAGCCATATCTAGCATATTTAACATGATCAAAATAATTATATGTTCAACAAATTTTGTATGACTCCACAAAAGTGAAACCATACTAGATCCATCTTAACCCCAAATCTATTAAGCGTCGAAGGGATCAAATATATTGAGGTGCTAACCTTTCCTCATGTTTTTCACCTCGAGAGATTTAGCCCTCTAGACACTTGATAGATTCAGAGTTCATATGGATCTAGAGTTGTTCATATTAGCATAATTATTTTTCCTCTATGTCATTGTGAAGTAGACACATCGAGAAGTGGTGTATTATTCCATTTTGTAGCTCAATGGACTAGTAATGAAAGTGAAATAGGACTTTAATTTCATTGAACAAATAATATCCTCAATCATATAAAAATACTTGAAGTATAAAAATACTATTGTTACTTAAGACACCATCAATTGTAGCATTTCTATTATATTGTTTCTTTAAATTCTCATTCTCAACATCAAGTATTTCAAGCATTTTTATATGTACTTATTTTTGAAATTTGTATTATGATTTGTTTACTAAATGTTATGTAGGTTAGATTGCTTTTGATTGAAAATGAGAGTGTTCAACTCTTTTTTTATTATCGAGGATATGTATTCAAGAGTGTTTAATGGGAGAGAGGAATTATTGCACTTTGAAATTTCTATGTGAATTGGTGCAATGAGAAAAGGAATACAAACTTGAGATTTAATAGCTCATATATAACACTTTTTTGTATTTTCAAAATAGCATTGAAAAGCAAAACATAAGTGGTGTTTATCATTATTTGTAAAGCTATGAAGTAAACAAAAAAATTAAGTATTAGCCACTAAACAAATGACATATCTACCCAATAAGTAGCATGAAAGGAACATTGTATATGTTTGCAGTAGTAAATTAGACTAAATGTTCCTATTTGTTTCAAAATTACCTATGAAATGTTTCTCCATAAAATGCATACTATTTTTCCCATATAAATGACTTTTAGAATTCCTTTATGTAAATTTCCATGAAAATTCGAATAAAAAACATATCAATAACAAATATTTCATAAAAATATTCATACAATAGTTTAGCAATATATGTCATTCCAATTAATTTATTTGAGTCAATAGGTGATCAAAAGTGTGATATCGCTTCGATTAATGATTCAATTCAAATTAAATGTATATATTTTTACCTTTTCAAGTGTGTTGCATTGAAAGAAAAATGAAAACTTTAATTATTAGTAATTTATTACTCATTAAAACATTTTGTAACTCTGTTATTTTGTTTTATTGTTAGGATATTCTCACACATAGGAAATAGTTAAGTATGACTTGGTCTAGTGTAGAGTTATGTAAAGTGTGTTTCTTTACTATGTACTTTTGTAACTTACAATCCGAAGGTCATGATATGTAGTGATCCGACGGTTCATTCTATCCTCGGTATTACTGACACTTGATCCGTGGCTTAAACCACATTGCTCCATGATCTCAATTTAAAGAGCATGGAGGGTCATTTGTAGGGTAACCATTCATAAGAGAAGCTTACGTAAATTTTCATTCTTTTATTAATAAATTTCCTAAAGTGGTCATGTTGGCTAAGGCCGTCGATTGTTTCCCTCTTTGAGGGTTTTAACGATGTCAAGAATATTGATGTATTGATCTTCGATCTGTTTGTGAGCGATGTCCTTTGGTGTTTTATCTGAGGAACTTACGCTGTAAATTCCTACATGGTATCAGAGCTATTTGAGGGTTGCATTCGTTGGTGATCAAAATCTGAAGCCCATAACACTGCATCTGGCTGTTGTTTACTAGATCTATTGTTTATGACTACTTTTGGGTTGAGAGGACTACTCTATTGTATTAGGAGCATCTGCTCGAGTGGGGAACCCCTTTCGTTGGACGCGAAAAGGTTTCCAGTAGCCCTAGCTACATCATTTTTATGATCTAGAGGTATAGAGTTCTTATTTGCAGTTTTTAGTTATTTTCTCTCTATTTATTTTGGTTTATTTAGCTCTTTGTTTTTTTATTACCAGATTCATACCTTTCATTTATGTGTATGCTCTTTGCCGTGTGAATCTGTGCGAAATGGGAAAATCTGAATCAGAAAGGAAGAATTTTTTTCATGCATATTCTCTTTTCCGTCGTGCCTTAGTGTGATCTCACGAAATTGGAAACATTGAGGAAAATATTTAGTTTCTGGGTAAAGCTGACTTCAAGCCATAAGGTTTGTTTTTCTTCTATATGTCCATGTTGGGTTTTTTGTTTTTTGTTTTGTAGGGAGAAAAGAACTTTCTCAATCAAGCACGCACCCCAAAGCTTGAGTGAGTAAAAAAAAAACCCTCCCTCTTTTATAAAAATTACTAACCTTTTAAACTAGCTCACTAGGTCCAAAGTTACTTTATGAGAATAGAGGTCTTAGGTTCAAGTCTTTCTTTTTTGTTGAGTTACTTTTTTTCTTTTTCAAAATGTACATGTAGCTTACGTCTTCAATTTAATTTATGTAAAACTGTTCTAACCCATTATAAAATGTGAGTCACTTATAATTCTAAAGTCTCCTTATCTTTTATTTAAGTTACAATTTAGTGGGTAGCTCATAAAGTACCATTGTAAAAGTGACTTTCACTTATTTATAAAAGTGAGTCACATATGTTTTTTTAAAGGTGAGCTAATTAGGTTTATGTTTTGGGGGGTGTGGGCAGGAGGGATGGTGGGGGGGACGGGGGGAGACTTTTTTTAAATATAACATTATGATTCATTTCCGCACATTCACACACTTCATCTGCATCTTCAATGAATTTTATTCAAAAAGCCATAACTTCTTCATCTGGAAGCCATTTTCAGAGCCACACTTTTTAAATGAGCCTATTTTTTTGAGATCTTTCCATTGAAACACGTATTTTTAGCATCTATAGCTTCAGTTTCTTTTTAAATGGAAATTCCATGTGAAGTTATTCTTGAAAACACCAACTATTTCCAATGGTGGTCCTATATTGTGGATTTGCTTAGAAGTAAGGGTTTTGACAGAATAGCCTGACGCTAAGAAACCAAACCTCAAGATGAAGATAAGGTAGCCAAATGGGAAAATAGACATCCCTATCATTCCATGTAGGAATTTACAGGGTAAGTTCCTCAGACAGAACACCGAAGGACACTGCTCACAAACATATCACACATCAATACAGTAGTATTATTGACAACACCAACTACTTCCAATGGTTGTCCTACATTATGGATTCACTTACAAGTAAAGGTATTTACATAATAGCCTTAGGCCAAGAAAGCAAACCTCAAGAAGAAGAGAAGGCAGCCAAATGGAAAAATATGCAAGATCAAGAACGTGGGTTGATAGGGATATCTATTTCTCCAGACCTTAGATTCCATATCGCAAAACTTGATACCCCTAATGAATCAATGAAATAGCTCACTAATATTTTTGGAATCTAAAATGAAATTAGAGCCCATCAACTCGAAAATCAGTTGCTTACATTGGACCCCAATAATTTTTCTTCCGTTGAAGATTTTTTGTCCAAGTTCAAGATCCTTAGACTTCTCTTGGAAGGTGTTAAGGTTAAGAAATAATATAGTATCCTTATGTATTCCATTCTTACTAATTTTCAACTAGCACACTCTATGTTTCTTTCCACCTTCCATTCTAGTAGAGAAGCATTTACTTGTCAAGGACAAGACTACAAGTCCCCCTCTTTTGATGCCTTTTGTGATTTTGTAATAAGAGAATAAGAAAAGCTTTTATATCTTGGTATTCTTAATCTTGGAAACTCTTCTAAGAAAGTCTTTGCCACCCAACATCAACCAAATTCAAAGAATCCTAAGAAGCAGTATCCTAAAAAGAATACTCCTAAACCAAACAAGGGTCCTAAGCAATTTCAACCTCAAAATGAAAAATCATTTCAACAAAATGATAAGGAAAAAAAAAAAAAAAGGAAGAAGACTGATAGGAATTTCCACTTTTGTAATTGAGATGGCCACTTAGAATCCAAATGCTTTAAAAATATGGAAGTCTTGGAAGCAGCAATGAAGAAGCATAACATCCATTTGGAGCACTCTTCTACTTCAAATTCATCTTCAGGAATAACATTTTCTGCATGTGCTTGTCAAGCATCTCGGTTTGGTTATGCACTAAATGTATCTTCTTCATCTCATTCTCATGAGTGCCTCATTGATTCTCGAGCTTCTTATCACATTTCCAAAGAAAAAGCCATGTTTTCTTCTTTAAATGATTGTAACACCAAAAATATATACGTTGGTGGTGATAGATCTCTTAGTGTTGTAGAGACTAGAACTATTCATCTAGATAATGGTCAATTTAATGATGTATTATGTGTTCCAATATTATCTTGTAACCTTCTATCTATATATCAGATAATTCATTCATGTGAAGGTAAAATCATTGAATTTTCACCTCACGATGTTGTAATTAAGGACCTAATGGATCCTAGAAAGATTTTAGCTACTAGCATTGCTCATGATTCTACAAGTTTCTGTAAGTTTAAAAACTTTGGGTCATAAAACCTCAGTATTTTTTGCTTATAATGATGAAGTGAGCAAACTTTGGAATTAGCGATTTGGTCACTTAAACTATCGCTCCCTTCAGAATCTATGTAAATAAAATATGGTGACAGGTCTTCCAATGGTATCTTGCGGAGATGGTTTTTGTTTCGGATGTGTACTTGGAAAACATCATCAGGATAGTTTTGAAAAAAGTGCCTCTTGGCATGCCTCAACCCCTTTAAAACTTGTGCATAGTGATTTATGTGCCCCACTTCCAGTTGTTTCATTCTCTGCCTACAAGTATTTCTTAACTTTCATTGATGATTTCTCCATACGCACTTGGGTATACTTTTTAAAACTCAAGAGTGAACTATTTAACGTGTTCTTGGCCTTTTAGGCCTTTGTTGAAAAATAATTTGGACATCAAACTCTTAAGCTGAGATCTCATAATGGTGGAGAATATGTTAATAACAAATTCAAAGAATGGAATTCAAATGTAACATATTGTTCCATACACTCCACAACAAAATAATGTAGTTGAAAGGAAGAATCACACCTTAAAGGAAATGGCTAATTGTATGCTTCAATCTAAAGGACTTGGTCTTAATTTTTGGGTAGAAGCAATTAACTGTGAAAATTACATAGTAAATCGCACTCCTAATAAGGTTTTAAAGAATATCACTCTAGAAGAAGCATGGAGCTCAATTAAACCATATGTAAGTCACTTTCATGTTTTTGGATGTGAAGCATGGGCCCATATTCCAGATGAGAAACATAAAGCTTTCGAACCTAAGATAGAAAAATGTATTTTTGTTTGATATTCTGAAGATGTCAAAGGATATAAACTTATTCCACTTAAGTCCAAAAATGTTATCATTCGAAGAAATGTAAAGTTTGTTGAAAAGATATCGTACTACGAGCCTAGTTTGGTGGATGTGCCACCTCCCTCTATCCCTTCAACTTCTAAAAATATTTCTTCTTCATATGATGATAGTGAGGACGAAAGTCCTCCCCCACCTTCTCAAGATCCACCTTCAACTCCTCAGCTTCCAAAATGGGTCTATTCTACTCGGGATGCAACAGGTGCTCTATTTGGTGATCCTACATAGTAACGATGTACATGTTCTTAGTTTGATAGAGCCTCTTCTTTACTGGCTCAAGATTCAACGAATTGTGATCCTGACACCTTTGCAGAAGCTTCAAGCCATCTAGATTGGGACACAACTATGAATGAAGAATATTGTTCATTATTAACAAATGATACATGAGATCTTGTTCCTCTTCCAAAGGGACGAAAACTTGTTAGATGCAAATGGGCGTATAGAACCAAGTATGGACGAGATGGAAAAGTTGATAAAAATAAAACTCTTCTTATTGCTAAGGATTTTTCACAAGTTGAAGGCATTGACTATATCGAAACTTTGTCCCTCATTACCAAAATGGACTCTATCCACCTTGTTCTTTCCCTTGCTGCCTCTTTCAAATCGGAAGTCCATTAACTGGATGTTAAATCTAAGTTCTTGCATGAGGACTTGCATGAAGAAATATATATGCAACAACCTACTGGCTTTATAGAAATAGACTCTATTCTTCTATGTCGGCATAATAAATCCCTTTATGGTCTCAAGCAAACCCCTCAGGCTTCGTATGCCAAAATGGATAGCCTTCTTTTAGAAACTGACTTTTCTAGGTGTCATTCTGACAATACTATCCACACCAAGAAAGTGGGAAATTCTCTTATCATTCTTTTTGTTTATGTTGATGATCTTATCCTTACTAGTAGTGATCCCAACCTTATAAACCATGTGAAGTCCAAACCTGAAAAGTAATTTTGAAATGATACACTTAGGATACTTGCATTATTTTCTTGGTCTTCAAGTCTTACAATCCAAGGAAGGTATTTCCCTTTCCCAGTCAAAGTACGCATGTGATCTTCTACGCCATTTTCACATGGAAGATTTTAGGTGAGCCCCTTCTCCCTTTTAGTCTGTTGCCAATCATTCAATCACTTGTACCTCCCCTGAAGTTGATGCTACCTTATACTATCAACTTGTAGGAAACTTTTTGTATCTAACCCATACTCGTCCTCACCTTTCCTTTATTGTTGGACTCATTGCTTGGTTTATGAAAAACCCACATGAAATTCATTGGAAAGCAGCTAAAAGAATACCTCGTTATGTTCGAGGTACAGTTCAGTTTGGGACTCATTACAGTGCAGAAGAATATTCTTTATTGGTTGGTTTCAATGATTCCAATTGGGTTGGTGACCCTGATGATCGAAATCGTACTGCAGGTTATTCGTTCACTCTTGGTTCAGGACCTATTACATGGGCTTACAAGAAGAAAAGTGTCATTTTTCTTTGTTCAGTAGAAGCAAAGTATCATGATGTCATAGAAGCTAGTAAGGAAGCCCTGTGGCTTCATCAGATCATGTCAGAGTTTGGCTTTCAACAACAACATACGACTACACTTTGGTGTGATAATAAAAGTGCCATTCAACTATGTAAAGATCCAGTCCAACATCAGTGCAGCAAACATGTTGAACTGCACATGCACTTCATCATAAAGCTCATTCATGACAATGTTCTTGAAGTGTAATATTGTTCAATAAATGATCAAGTTTCAGACATATTTACAAAGGCTCTCACAGAGGCGAAGTTTACTAAACTTCCATTTATGGTTGGATTTTAGGAAGTTTTCACTAAAGGGCAATAGGCTCTAATCCCTCCTTCCTACTCCTATTTTGTTATATTTGTACATCCTTCAATCCTATCCCAAGTTTTTCTTAAGAGGGGATGGTAGGATATTCCAACACATAGGAAATAGTTATAACTTGGTCTAGAGAGTTAGGTAAAGTATGTTTCTTTACTATGTACTTTTGTAACTTACAATCTGACGGCCATGATATGTAGTGATCTGACGTTTCATTCTCTCCTTGGTAATATCGAAACTTGATCTGTGGCTTAATACCCAATTGGTCAATGATATCTATTTAAAGAGCATGGAAAGTCATTTATACACTAACCGTTCATGAGAGAAGCTTATGTATATTTCATTCTTTTACTAATAAATTGTCTGAAGTGGCCACGTTGGCTCAGGCCATGGATTGTTTCCCTCTTTTAGGGTTTTAACCACATCAAGAATATTGGTGTATTGATCTGTGATCTATTTGTGAGTGGTGTCCTTTGGTGTTCTGTTTGAGGAACTTACCCTGCAAATTCCTACATTTATTTTTGTGAATAAAGAAAATCTCAGAAATCAATGGCTGAGTACAAATGGCCAAAAGAGTAAAAGGTTGAAATTTAATTGAATGAAATTATTATTATCCAGAAATAAGTTCTAGCCATATAATAAAGGTGGTTATATTTAATTAAGGAACTATGAGATTGGCCAATTAATTATTTCCTAGAATACATGAAGTTGTCCTCAAGAGTGGGAAGTGAGAGCTCATTAATGACATAACAACTACTTTCCACTCGTTGGTGACATGGATATAGTTATTAACCACCCAAATCTTACTATATGGATAATTTCTCTTGTTTTTATTTATTTTTGTCTCATCATTCTGAGAGAATAATTGGAGAGACTTCAGAGAAACAAGACTGAACAAACAAAAATGGAATTTCATGCCTCATATTACTTAAGGGGACATTATCACATAGTTGTGTCAAGGTTAGGAGGATCCAAGCGCTTAACTCTTACTTTTGTAGAAAAATTACAAGTATGTGGTTTTCATTTCTATGTTTAAATGTTTATTTAATTTGCAAGAAAGAAAAAGACTTATTGTTGGAATTGTGTTACTCTTAATTTATCTTACACAAAATTATGGGAGTATGATTATTTTTTGTTATGTGCATTGATAGTTTGTTGTTAGGAGGTAATGTGATTCTATTTTATATGAAGAAAAAAATTGGTTGTAGAAAAAAAGTGTAATAATTGTGTGAGATATCAAATGTTAAAACATGTAAAGTGTAATGTTTTAAGGTAGGAAAAACCATTGATATGTATGTATATTATAGTATACCTATACGAATATGTATATAAACCTCACCTATGTTGTTCATAATAAACTAGTAAAGGACAAGTTTAAATAACAAAAACATTACTTCAAATAGAAATAACAACTATAGAATCATAACATGAAAACATGAAAACATTTGCTAACCTTTATATGCTAGAAAATATATATAACAAAAATGGAAAAACATAAATTAGTTTTTTTATATACTGTAGTTGTGTTTTTGTAGCAATGGGCTACCAAACGACACCCTAGCAGTTGGTTTCTCCCTCCAGAGAAGTACAAATAGATTAGTTGTTGTTAGTGGAAAAGCATGAAGAAATAAATAATTGTGAATGGTGAAAACAATTCATATATAAACATAAAATAGAAACAAAGAGATAAACACATAAATAATACAAGTCAAAAAAGCAATGGAAAATGGCTCCCTTTATTAACTCCTAGTAGTAGAAGATGAACACAATAGATGAATACTAAATACTTGAAGAGAATTCTGAGCTATGGTGCTCAAAGATCCTAACCAAGGAGGCTCCTTTCCTCAATCTCTTTATAAGTTTCTCCTATTTATCAAATAAGTATGAAGATTCTCTCAATGGTGAACTCCTCTTCCACTATAATGATGGGGTTCCTAGAATCAATTTCGCCAACATACTAACTCTCATTACTTTGAGCAATCAAATGTAGGATTGTCTTGAGAGAAAATTTTCTAGCATAACAATGCCTTCTCTTTGGTTCTCAAATTCCCTCTTTCAGTAGAATATTTTGAATTCCTCTACCCTCTCTTGGTTCATGAATGAAAATGACTCATGAGTAGTGTTTATACCCTATATTATAGTGGTCAAAAAACAAGTTTTGTCTTTTAAATTTATTTTCACAAATGTATAAAGGTTGGGTTGTGATGTCTTAGAGATCAAGCTATTCATCTTAGTAAAAAATGAAATATTTCGATTTTTTAAGTAATTTGTAAGTGTGTGAAATATCAAGTAGATAGTTATTAATTCACTAAGAAGTTGAGTTAGATTAGCCTATCGGCATGTCTCATAAAAAATCATGAGCGAGGTCATAGTGTCTTGTCTTATTATCATTCACACATATTTGTAGGGTCAGTATGATCAATTAGGGTATGAAATCACATTATCTCATGACATCACCCTAGTACAATAGTTGTGAGAGAATATCTTGTGCTTTACCTTAATCATTGCATTTTGCATTTTCACCTCCATCAAACTTAGATTTCCATCCATTTTTTTAAAGCCTCACATTCCATTTAAGTGATATGAAGATTCATATCTTGTTGATGTTTCCCTAAAAGATCAAGAAAACAATTTTATTCAATGCGTTGCACTTTCTTGATACACCTATGTTTTTAATTTTCCCACTATGAGTGAAGAAAATTTTAGCTATTGTTTTGGGTTTTAGAGGTGAGTTTTATTATTCAAGAATGTTACATAGGTTTTCCCATCCTAAATTGTCATAAAGATCTAATCTAAGGCTCCATTTCATCATTGTTACTCCACTTTTGTGCTCAATTGGCAAAGACTAAAAATTACATTCAGAAACCCTAGAGTTCATCTTTGTTGTGAAAACAATGACAACTATAGAAAGGAAGAAAAAAAGAGAGGAGACATAGTTAGGTTTGAGCCCTAATACCTCACCTTAATCAACTCAGCCCAAGCAATTAGAGTTGCATTTGAACAAGTTGGATGCATTGGATTTTGTGAGAAGATCGAAGGATAAAGTGTACAACTCACTAAGGAGTTTTATTTGAATTTCACTTGGTTGGATGTTAAGATTGGAGAGCTCACTTTCTTGACATGAGATATGAAAATTTGAACTGCAAAAAATATTCCTCTACAAGGAGAACAATTATTCAAGGGCATGCCTTGTGACATAGACAACTACAAGAAATTCTTCAAACCAAAGTATAAAAATAAGGGTTATGGAGCTATTGTACCAAGGGAATACCCCCTTGAACCCTACAAAGAACTGTTCAAGGTAATTATGAGAAACTTTACTTGTGAAGGAAGATTTGGGAGAATTTATTAGTATCATTATAGGCTTTTGATGCACTTCACACAAAAAATCCCTTTGAATCAACCATTATATTTGTTCAAAACCCTTAGTAATATGGAAGACAAGGCGAAAGTTATGAAAATCCAAACAAAACCGAGTATTTTACATTTCTCTATCACTAAGTTGTTGTTGGCAGAAGAACTAAAAAAAAGAAATCAGAGATGGGAAGCATTTTTATACTAAGGAGATTTTCTAGCTTATTTACCAACTATCTCTTAGAGTAAGAATGACATTGCCATGTGTTGAAAGATATATCTATCACCAGTTGAAATTTTTGTGAAAATGCCATCAGTTTCAGTTGATCCATAAAAAAAGATGAAGGTTAAAATGTTGCAACTTTTTCCTAAGGTAGTGGAGGTTCCCAAAAAGACACTCATTAGAGCCACTAAAAATAAATTACCTTTGGAACAAACATTTGAGCAACCAATTCAAGAATTAGAGACCATAAAAGAGGATAATGTTCCATATCATAAAGACAAAGTGATTTCAAAACTACAAGAGGAGTTGAGGAAGACACATTGGTTATTTCTCAACTACATCATGACAACACAACATTGAAGAATATGTTTTTAGAAAGGGCCCCTAAGATTAGTGAAAAAGAACCAATAATAAAAGCAACTTCATTTGTCACCAAGTCTAAAGGTATGGAGAAGATAGTGACAAAATATATTCAAGAGTTAGAAGCTCCATAACCTATATTTACCAGGTCTTCAATAAGAAAGTTTCACATATAGGAGGCAAAGTATTGGGCGCAACCCAACTTGGTCAAATTATTGGTCAAAGACTCTTCATTTTAAAGAGTGTAAGGCACAAAGTTGGTGAAGTTATATTCATTAAGCAGTATTTAGGGGCTTTGGGGTGGTTCAAAATTCCTTTATGTTGTAACAAGTATCACATATTAGTCTATTGTTTTGTGAGAACCATGGTATGTGGACCATGTTGTTGTAGTATGGAAGCCTATATAAAGAAGATGTAATGTAGGCTACTTTCTATACTTAGTTTATTTTTCAAGAGCTAAGCATATCATTCATTAACACAATGGAAATTTTCAAAATCATTAACATATTAACATCATTGACATTCAAGTGCACACCGAAATATCATGGGAGGGGCAACTCCCTGTAATTATGAGTCTACCCGTATCAATAATGTTAATATTCAGAATTCACATGTAAGCTTACAAGTGAGGGAAACCCTATGTTTAACCTTTACACTTACACAAATTCACCTTCGTGCACCTACCGTGTAGCCTTTCCCAACAACCGAGAAAATTCACCCATTCGTTGTTTTTTTGTGTCACCCATCATCGTTCACTGGTGCAGAACCCACTGATCACCAACACCTTCATCGCACAACTCGACCTTTGTTTGGGTGCGCACACTATGACAGCCCAAACCATTCACTATATACCTGTGCCCCAGGTCATACACCAACTCACTTGCCAACAACACGTTTAATTCATTCACCTTTTACCATGCCCTGGTGCACTCACCAAGCTGGCCCTCTAACTATGTTCACCACCAACCGTTGGCTATTCCGTTGTGTCAGATGCGCTCACAAAACCTTCCCATTCACACATGTCTGCACACCCAATGCTTCATCGGTTCACCATTTTCCAGCTCCCCCATTCAGGCTCACGTGGTGTTCCTACCACAGGGTGCCTGCACACGAGCTCATCTTGTCAATTTTCCCTTCCACCATGTGTCACACTGTCCGTCCACCCAACTGTCCACCGAATGCCACTGTGTGCACCCACCCTCGTGCTATCAGACCTGCACTCGTCGAAACCACTCGTCATTTTCCCTGCAGTCTGCACACACCTCTATGGCACCGACAATGTGACTGTGGCTCAGGCTCTAAAACCCCTTGTCCACCTGCACCTCCACCTTCACTCTAGAACCCTTACTCTATGCCTCACCCTTGCTTGTATGCTCTACAACTTGAGTTCAATGCTCGAATGATGATCCAATGGTTTAACTCCTCCCCATTTCCATGTTCTTATACAGTTCTCCCATTCATGGTTATCACATCGGCTTGTTTGGCCGACCCAACCGTTCAATCTAAGTTTTAACCTCTCCACATGTCGGTCCATCGGTTGGGCACCCCCACCCCGGGACCGCCTCCCCTATACATCTTTGTGCAGATCCAACACTTAGCCATTTTTATAAGTGGCTTCAAGTGTTTCAACTTTGCGGTTGCGTTTTTCTACCTGGCTTCCCCGTGCCTCCATTATGCGACCTCACCGAAACGCATCACAGCTCAAGGTCTTCACATCCTCCTCTACTAGAAGTCATTGTCACAATCGATAATGTTTCATCCTAGTAACTATCTGTCACCAAGATATCCATACCAATGCCACATAATCCATCGGTATGTGTCCCATGAACAACCACCTCCTTGATCCATAAATTCAACTAGTCTATATATTGCAAATATCCCTAGAACATATATAATACGACAGTCTCCATCATGTGAACTCCTTTACATAGTACTCCAGCCAACACAACATCCTAGTCGAAACCAAGACATCTATCTCACACAAACTCAGTGCACTACATGCCACCATGTCATCGAACTAGTTGGGTAGATAATCCAGCCATGATGCTCAACCCATGAGAACGTACCTTCTCCATGCCACCATTGATTGTTTCTTTAGGATCTTATCACAATCTCAAACTCAATCAAGAATATGTTCAAAATCCATGCTCAGGGCCATGGTATTTCCATCCCATATGCAACATGTTGTCTATGATGCTAATGTAAATGTGCTACCACGCAGTCGCATTCATTCATACATCAGTCACGTGTCAACATAAAGAAGCCTCCTCCAAGGCCCCCTATCAAGGTGGTGCAGCCCCTTCCAAACAAGGTCCCTGGACCAACCTATTTTCTCCCTGACTCTCATCCACAGATGTATCAAATTTATGTTGGGTCGTCAAGTATCTGTGCATAGCCTCAACCTCCTCACATCTATGACCAAGCTTCTCAAGCTTTTCTTTTGTCAACTGAAAGTCATATATTCCCATGGCATACCTACAAAACTCCACTATGCTAGCAAGATCCCTACTTGCATAATCCTCCCCAACGAATGCCACTGAAGAAGTATTTGAACTTCCTTCATCTGCAACTCCATCGTGAAGATCTTTGGTAGAAGATGCTCATGCTAAGTGATTCAAGATTCGTGAGATTTATCTTTGATTTCCTTCTTTCTTCTTCACTCTTGAAACGAAGTAAACTAACTTCTCTTCCTTTGTTGTTTGAGTCATACTCTAAAGTCCTCTTTTCTCCACATCTTCATGCTTCACATTCAGATCTTTGGGATGCAAGGTCATAGAAGCCAGCATCGGTATATACCCCAATCAACTTCTTCTATTCATCAGAACCAACATGGTTCTCCCTTCAACTATGATAAAGAGAACATCCTGGTCCACCATCGATATTTCTTGTGCATGTCTTAGAAGATCTTTCATAGACACTATAGAATGATCATCCAAGTCCACGATCCTCAAGTCCAACTTTCCAAACCATGAGCCCATTCTCACCTAAGTGTTCTCCATCACACTAGTAACAACTTTCATGGTAGAGTTGACTACTTTGAAAGCACTCCACTCTCTTCTCATCCTAACCTTCTTTCCAAAAGACTTTGTTGCTTTCCTACTTAGGAAACTATGAGTAGCCCACGTGTCCACCAAAGCTTCAAATCTCTTGCCATATATGTTCACCTGCACAAAACACAACTTCTAGGAATTACCATATTCCTTTAACTTGATCTTGCACCTTACATCAGCAACCTTTTTCAAGAACTCGACCTCAGAAGAGTCTATCAATTTATGCTTCGACCTGACTTCCTTCTTAAGGTACTTCACTTTCTTGTTAGTCTCTTCTAAGAAACTTAGTCCTGCTTCGGCTTGACTTCCTTCAAGCTCATCCTCCATCACATTCTTCTTAAGTGCACTAACAAAGTGTCCATTGACTCCTTTTGGTGGTAGTCATGAAGTCTGTCAATGTAATCAAACTCATCCTGCTCTATCACAATGGCCTTTCTATCAAAAAAGTCCATCTTCATCACATCCTCATGTTTCTTGACTTCAATCTCCGCCATGACACTTTTCTCCCTTAGTCGAACTCAGTCATCCAAGAGTTCTTGAATACTAAGACCATTCCGCTAGATCTCCTCATCATGTTTCTTGAGCTCATCAGATTCCACATGAATATTATTCATGTCTTCCTGCAAATATGCTATGTTGCTCCCTACCTGCATCACGGGTTCACACACTTGAATTATAGGTTCATAGTGTTTATGTGATTCATCTTTCCAACAATCACCCACGCTTTTTAGCCATTGAAATTCCCCTTTGACAATCCTCATCTCATTTGGCAAGTATTCTTTACCTACTTCACCATCGAGAGTCATCATCCTTCAACCCTGAAACTTCAACTGAAATCACATGTGGACTTGAATCACCTTTCAATTTTTTTCTTCATCACGTATCTCCTGAAACAACCTTTCACATTGTAGTGGGATCAGCTCCACATCGCAAGCCTTGTAGCTCTTATACCATTTGTCATTAAGTGACAGTGGGATCAACTTCTTCAATCTCGACCAAAGCCCATGGCATACAGAGCCCTGATACCACCTGTCACGCCCTTACACTAGCAGTACTCTTGCAACCGCACTATAGGAGGTGCACCACCACTGACCCTTTTCATTTTATTAATACTAACGATCGTGGATTGTGCCTACTTTCTATACTTAGTTTTCACAATGGTCTATATGCACCTCTGTGGCACCCATAACTCGTTTGTGACTCGGGTGCTTCAGCCCCTTGTCTACTTGGAGCTCTGCCTTAACACCAAAACCCTTGCTCTATGCTTCGCCCTTGCTTGTACACTTTGCACCTTGAGTTGATTGTTTGAATGATAATCCAATGGTTGAACTCCTCGCCATCACCATGTTCTTATACACTTCGCCCACCATGTTTATCATGTCAGCTCACCCAATCGACCCACCCATTTGGTCTATGTTTTAATTCCCTGGAGCTGTGAGTGGTTTTGGTGAGGGCGCACGAGGAGACAAGAGAGCCAAACAAAACAAGAAAGTCATTTGGAGGAAAACGTGAGGCCACTTGTAAAAATGGATAAGTGTGGAGATGGACAACAGTATATAGGAGAAGGCGGTCTCAGGTGGGGGCAGCCAACCAAAGGGTTGATGTGTACAATCCTAATTTGGAGGGCCAAATGGGTGGTCAACTGGGCTGGGCTGACATGCTAACCATGGTAGTGAAGGAGTATATAAACATGGTGATGGGGAGGAGTTCATTCACCATCGATCAAGTAATCAACAAGAAAAGTGCGAGCAAGTAAGAGGGTGAGCAAAGTGTGAGTTGGATGGTCTAGAATCTCGACGGAGGTGCAAGCAAACAAGGGGCGAAAGCACGTTTGTCGTAGGATGAATTGTGGGTTCCACAAAAGTGCGTGCAGGCCGGAGGGCGCAAGGTAAATGGTGAATGTTTCAGCGGGCGTGTGTTGAGCAGCACATGGGTGGGTGCACATGGTGAGCATTTGTCTGAACGGTGAGGCGAATTGGTAGTGCAATGGATGGTGGAAGTACTAGTCGGGTGAGACGAGCTTGTTTGTGGGTGCTCGGTTGAAGGAATGTCAGGTGAGGCTTAATGAAGAGCTTTCATGTGAACAAATGGTGTGTGGGTCTGCCGACGGTTGAGTCGTGCGGGTGTGTCAGGCACAACGGCGGGGTGAAATGTTGGACGCGTTGGTGAACGAGTTGGAGGGTGAGTTGCTGAACGCACCTGGGTGCAGTTGAACATGCGATAGTGCACGAGAAAATGATGGAACATTGGATGAACACAGTGGGCATGGTGAAATGTTGGAACAAGGTGGATTTTGTGCGATGGTGGAAGGCATGGGTGGAATGAAAAGTGGTGGACAGTGAAATAGAAATGGGTGGTATGAATGAAATGAAGTGCGATGAGCGCACAGGCTGAACACTAGTTCTGGTGAACATTCTTGGTGCCTGGGAAAGGCTACACGACGAGTGCAGGAAGGTGAATTTGTATAAGTGTAAAGGTGAAACTTGGGGTTTCCCTCAGTTGTAAGATTATATGTGAATTCTGAATATTAACATTATTGATATTTGCAGACTCATAATTAGGGGGAGTTTCCCCTCCCATGATATTCCATTGTGCACTTGAATGTTAATGGTGTTAATATGTTAATGGTATGATGAGAGTTTCCATTGTGTTAATGAAAGATATACTTAGCTATTGAAAAGTAAACTAAGTATAGAAAGTAGGTGTAGTGCACGATCGTTAGTATTGTTAAAAATAAAAAAGTCGGTAGTGTTGCACCTCCTATAGTGCACTTGGAAGAGTACCACCAGTGTAGGGGTATGAGATGTGGTATGTTGGCCTAGCCCATTCTAGATTCTTTCGAAGTAAGTTCTACCTTATCTTCAACTCCTTGAGTTCTACACCAAACAAGTCCACTTTACTTGCAAGTTGATAGGCTTTATCCCTATTCATGTCAAAGATAAATCACTTGATTCTTCAGGTAGACTTCCCTTAGATTGACTTTGCCTTGATGTGTGCCCCTACCATTCTCTGAAGGTCATAATCCCTGCAAAACACATTTTCTACAAAATGGAAATCTTCCTCGATTCTCAGAATCACCAAAGCCCGCGGAATATGGAGCTATGATACCACCTGTCACGAAGGTCAGTGGAATCAAATCCTTGTCATGAATTTTGTAGCTCTGATACAACCTGTCACACCCCTACGCTGGTGGTAATCCTCCAACTGTGCTATAGGAGGTACGACACCACCGACCCTTTTCGTTTTAGCAATACTAACGATCGTGGACTACGCCTACTTTCTATACCTAGTTTATTTTTCAATAGCTAAGCATATATTTCATTAACACAGTGGAAACTTTCATCATACCTTAACATATTAACAACATTAACATTCAAGTGCATAACATAATATCATGGGAAGGGAAACTCCCTGTAATTATGAGTCTACCCGTATCAATAATGTTAATATTCAGAATTCACATATAAGCTTACAACTGAGGGAAACCCTAAGTTTCACCTTTACGATTATACAATTTCACCTTCTTGCACTCATTGTTCAGCCTTGCCCAACCACTGGGAAAGTTGACTCGAACTATCATTGGGACCATGCGCTCATCGGACTTTATTTCGTTCCTACCTCTTGTCGTCTTTTCACCGTGCATGAATCGTCATTCCACTAGCACCTTCTACTGTCTCACGAACTCCACCTTCGTTGCAACCTTCGAGCATGCCCACCATGTTCACCCAATATTTCATCATTTGCCCATGCACTGTTGCATAGTTAACCACATTGGGAGACTTTAACCAACTCGTCCTTTGAATTTTCCACCGACTAACCCAACACTTCACCATTTCGTCGTGTCGTCGTGCCGGGTGCACTTGCATGACTTTCCTATCGGCACACTTGCACACCCTTCATTCATAATTCAAATCTTTGTTCAGCGTCACCTAGTGTTCCTTGCACCGGGCACCCATTCACGAGCTCTTCTCACTTAAATCGCCCTTCCAACACACATCGCATCACCAACCCACTTCATTGTTCAGCCAAACGCTCACTGTGTGCACCTGACCATATGCTGCCCAACATGCACTGCCGAATCGTTCACCATTTGCCCTCTGCCCTACAGCCTACACACACCTCTGCAACACACATAGTTCATCCTGTGGCTCGTGTGTTTCATCCCCTTGTCTGCCTGCACCTCTCATAAGATTCTAGACCAGCCAACTTGCACTTTGCTCGCCCTCGTAGTTGCTCGCATTTTTCTTGTTGATCACTTGATTGATGGTGAATGAAATCCTCCCCATAGCCATGCTTATATACTCCTTCACTACCATGGTTAGCACATCGACCCCGCCCAGCTGACCACCCATTCAACCATCCAAATTATCATTCTACACGTTGGCCCTTTGGTTGAGAGCCCCCACCCAGGACCGCCTTCTCCTATATATCGTCGTCCATCTGCACCCTTAGCCATTTTTACAAGTGGCCTCACATTTCCTCCACATGGTTATGTTGTTTTGCTTGGCCCACACACTCTCCTCCATCATGTGCCCTCACCAAAATTGTTTGTAGCTTCGAGGCATTACAAGCCTCGCCTAGCGTTCTTTCCACTGGACACCTGCACACGAGCTCATCTCATCTGACTAGCCCTTCCATCATGCGTCACACCACCAACCCACCTCACCATTTATTCGAATGATCACTGTTTGCACGCGCCCATGTGCTTCCTGACCCATGCCCACTGAACCGTTCACTGTTGGCCCTGCACCCTACGACCTACACACACCTCTGCGGCACCCACTGTTTGTCTTGTAGCTTCGATGCTTCGACCTGTTTTCTGCCAGCACCTCCCCTAAGATTCCATACTAGCTAACTCGCACTTTTCTTGTTGATTTCTTGATCGATGGTGAATGAACTCTTCCCCATCACCATGTTTATGTACTCCTTCACCACCATGGTTAGCATGTCAGCCCAGCCCATCCAACCACCCATTTGGCCCACCAAATTAACATTCTACACATCAGCACTTTGGTTCGGCACCCCCGCCTAGGACTGCCTTCTAGTATATACCACTACCCATCTCCACACCTAGCCATTTTTACAAGTGGCCTCGCATTTTCCTCCACCTGGCTGTGTCGTTTTGCTTGGTCACATGCACTTCTCTGTCATGCACCCTCGAAAAAACCGCTCACAGCTCTGGGGTGTTACATCCTCACGCACTCGAAGTCATTGTCGCCCTCAACAATCTCTGATCCTAGCATCCATTTATGACCAATATATCCATACCAATACCACATAATCCACCAGTATGTGTCCTCCATAAATCGGAACCTTCGTGATTCATGACTTCAATCAGTTTATATATCGCAAACATCCCTGCAACATATATAATATGAAAGTCTCCATCATGTGAACTTCTTCTATGATACTCCAACACAATGTTAACACATCTCTGTGCATTGTTGACCCTCATGATTTGAACTAGTCGGGTGATCAATCTAGTTGTCATGATCGACCCATAAGAATGCACATCCTCATGCCATCATCGGTCTTTTCTCCTAGTTTTTTGTCACAACATCAACTCGATCAAGAATCCATCTCCATCTAAGTAAGCCATGCTTAGGTCCATGAAGTAGTATTCATCTCATCTGCAACATGTTGTCCGTGATGTTTGGTATCAATGTGTTGCATGAAATCAACCGCATCTATCCAACATCATCATCTATATGTATAAAATCCATCTCCTCAAGGTGAAGAGATCCTCTCATCAAACCTGACTCTCAATTTGCCACATCTAGGTTCATGAAGCAACTTCCATCATATCTACAATGCACCATCCCTCAAATCTATCACAGAAACAAGTATACACTTGTCTTATCACCCATGTGTAAATTTTTTTTAAGTCTTGGCTCAACCTATGAGCAACTGTTTCCACCAAGGAATCACCATCATTGCAACTCCATCACTCCAAATCCACCATAATATGAAGTCCCTAAAAGTCACAACCTCATGTCATCATGAGCTTCATGAGTCATCTCCAACCAACATCCTAGCAAGCATACATGTCTCAGCCCAATGGTCTCTACAAGATGCCCATGTAGTAGGAATGCTCCATAGTTTGCTAACAAAAGCCAACCAAGTTGATGGCCTTGATGTACAACAGTGCACAACCTCTCCATCGGCTCATAAGTAAAACAAATCCATGTCACATCAGCAAATCCACCTCCACAAAATCCCTTCCTTGGCACACCTCATTGGATGTCTGTATGTGACACCTCTACAAGTGCTTCTGCATAATGTTCCTGCATAATGCCACCATTCTCCATGCTTCCAACTTGATGTCCTTTTTGCAGAAAATGGGTTTTGCAGTGATTATGACCTTCAGAAAATGGTAGGGGCACACATCAAGGCCATGTGAATATGAAAGAAGTCTACTTGAAGAATCAAGTGATTTTGAACAAAGAATTACAGAATGGAGCAAGGATTTGTTCAAAACGAGGGATGTTATTCATGCTTTGGTCAAGGAAGGGAGATCTAACATGAATAGGGATAAAGCCTATCAACTTGCAGGGAAAGTGGACTTGTTTGATGCAGAACTCAAGGAGTTGAAGGTAAGGCAAAACTTGCTTCGAATGAAGCTCGAATGGCTAACTCTTTGCAAAAAGCAGCTCATAGCTTTCATTCATGAGAAGGAGAAACTTATAGATTGTGATGATAAGGAAGATAGAGTCATGATGGTTGAGGATGTTGCAGATATGACAACAATGGTGGATGAAATTGAAATTGTTCAAGTTGGACCAGGATCGTGAAGTTTGCAAACATTGGTGGCTGATTAAATTCACAAGGAGGAGCCTCATCACGAAGTAAGTACTTATATTTGTGTTTCAGTTGATATTTTGGTAGATGGGCCATATGCAAGGAAGTGAAAAATCAATTTTCCAATGCGATGGAGGATCGTACCATGTATGTCTACGATGAGACTTTATATGGAGAGGCAAGGACCATATACTATTGCAGGACTTGTTGGGGTTGTTTATGACCTTATGGCAGAAAGAGAAAATTCCCCTCACAAGGGAGGACATGAATGTAATTCCCACAGGTTATTGTGGCATTCGGGCGGCATGGGCACACCCATCAGTTGCATTTAAACAAATGAAATGAGAAGTGAGAAGTAGGTGACTCCTTGGGTAGTAGCGAGCTGGGAGGCAGCTCGACAAGCATGTGTGTGCTCGACAAAGCCGACGAGCTGGCGAGAGAAAATGTGAAGTCAAAACCAAAATACAACTAAGTGTAAACTATATGTTATATGTGGGTGGGCGGTCCTTGGTGTGGATACCCCTACCCCAAGTTGACTGTGGAAAACATGAATGGTGGGTCAGCTTGGCTCATAGTCGAAGCCTTCATCCAAAGGAGTTGAAACATGTATATATTAGTGGAGATGGAGTGTGGAAAAACCAGCGAAGAAGTGAAAGAATACACAAGACTTAGCTCTGCGATGGGGAAGTCTTGGCGAGGCAAATGGGCCTACATGATTGGCAAGCTAAATGAATGCTTCAATTGAATGACCATGTGTAGGGTGACATGAGGTGTGCATGCCTGCTAGGTGTGGAATGGTGTGCAGTTGACAATAGGGCAGTCGAGGGCAAGGGCACCCACTATTTGGACAATCGTGTGGAGGTGTGGTTAGGGAAATTCATGGAGCGAGCACCCACCGAACGAAGGGTTGATAACATGGAAGGTTGAAATGGGTGAAGCTGCATGATGAAGGGTGCACGAAAAATGTAGACAACATTGAAGGTGCAAACAAGGCATTCAGGTGAGGCTGAATGGTGCAGTGGCCAGAGGCCGAGCTGCATCACAGCTGAACATTGGAAATTTTTATAACGTCGATTGAAGGTTTCCTCCTAGTGAATGTAAAACAAGGTTTATGATATAAATATTAGTTGCATATGGTTAACTATATTGTACTAGTAAATGTTTATTTAATGTTATTCCACACATTATATGTTTAATATGGTTAATGAAGTGAAGGTTAGGCGTAGTCCGGGAAACATGTTAACAAATGAAAAAGTTGAGTGTTTGGCTGATCCCACATGTAGGCCAATTTATGAAAAATAATTAGGGGCATGACAATTTGTATCTGAGGAAATTGCAGAGACCAAGAACGTATGTAGTTTGAAGTTATGGAGAAATCACAGATTCATAATCTGGGTTTTGTAGACTTGGGGGTTCATGGCAAGACCATTCAAGCGATGGTGGAGATGGGGGTCATGCATAACTTCATGATGACACGGCTAGTAAAAGATGTTGGGTCCCCATAATACTAGTGATTACCCCATTACTATTGTAGTTGTACCCCTTATTAATATTTTTGTGCCCCTATTGTGCCCATATTGTTACTATTGTGCCCCATAGAAGCCCACTATTATCATTATTGTGCCCTTATATTATTATTGTTATGTAGGCTCTCATTATGTTATGAACCCTTAGACTCCTATATATAGAAAGGAGGTCTTTTCATTTGTATCATCCAATAATTATTCATTTATGTAATTTAAAGGAGGTTTCCCCCTTGAAGAGGCTGAATTCTAAGGCGTTGATCTATCTTTTATATCTTTTCATGAGTTGGCTTCATAAGATTTGGTATCGGAGCTTTGGATTCTAGGGTTTCACTGCTCCAAACAGGTCACCGTGGCATTTTCGCTATAACTTTCTTTTGGGATGTTCCATAAGCTGAAAAAAACCCATTTCAGGAGACATTGCGCTAAATATTGGGTCCAACGTTTAGAGCATTTTGCGCTATAATTACAAAGATATGATCTGAGGAAGTTGGTATTTTTGTAGACTCTTGAATTACATTCCAAACAGGTGACTTGGGGAAAATAATCATAACTTTTCTTTGAGAATTGGATTGAAATTTCATAAAAAGGTACAGAAAGAGGACAGACTGTAGTTTCTTCTATATATTTTTTAGATCCCGAGGTGGAAACAGTGACTCGTGGAACATCGTACAAGTTCGCTCTACTGAATTAGTCTATAATCAGGTAGCTGTGGGTGATTTGGCATAACTCTTCATTGGAGAATCCAATTGGGGTCAGACTAGTGGCATTAGAAAGAGGCCACAAAGGCTACCATAGGTCACAAATTTAGAATTGGATGATCTGAAGTTACAGAGATACATCAGAGGCAATATCGAGCTCCTACAAAGCGAAAAAAGGTGTGTATATTTTTTTATGTTTTCTTAAGCTTGGTTTGAAAATTTATTCTGAAGGAATTCAAAGAACATAGTGAAGCATTATTATCAGTAATTGATGCCTCGAATAAAGAAAATGGAAATATCTAGTAGGCTACCTGAAAGCTCTAGCATGACTGATGAAGAAGAGGAAGAAATGCAACATGATATATCAAAATTACGAGACCAAGTGCAACAAGTGCTACTTGCACAAAAAGGAACAGAAATCTAAGATGGATTTTTTAAAGAAAGGTGTAGAAGCTAAGATAAATGACATGGAAGCTAAGATGAATGGTGTGGAAGCTAAGATGGATGATTTGAAGATAGATTTGAAAACAGACATGGAAGAATTGAAGATAAATATGAATAAGTTGCTACAAGAAAGGGTCACTAAAGGTGAAAGGGTA
>APFE031191014.1:0-11476 GCA_000404065.3 Pinus taeda
ATTATTTTTAAAAGACTTCTCTGTGTAAAAGATCTTGGAGCAAAGGAAACAGAGCATAGGCTCTGTGTTTTATAGTTTATGGTTTTGGTATTTATCCATCTCAAACATCGAAGCAAAAAAAAATACCCAACAGAATGTAGAATGGACTTTAAGGGAATTGGAATAAAGCGGCTGATTGGTGTTCTATTTCGAAAATGCCATTTGTTCTCATTTATGATTATCTTCAGATGCATCTCCGAATCATATGTTTTGTGACTTTGTCAGAATGGTTTCTTACCGAATCGATTAAAATGCGTGCTAGTTCCAACAAAGAGGTTCAGACAATGTCAGCTTTGGTGGAAATATAAAATAACAAAGATTATACAAAACAGTGTAATTTTATGTAGAATAAATATTAGCAAAATCTGGTAGATAAAGTGTCATTTTCACAGTCAGATTGACTTATTAAAAATGAAAAGGGTGTAATTTTATGTGGAATAAATATTAGCAAAATCTGGTAGATATAAGTGTCATTTTCATAGTTAGGTTGAACTTGCAGGTGTTGGTAAGCGATTCAAACCAGTAACTAGGATCTTTACATTGGAAATTAGGGATTCCATAGAGGTGCTTTGATTCTTCGAACACTTTTTTCAAACACAACTCAGGAGATCGAACCTAGTTCAGGCTCTGATACCGCTCTGATACTATGAAGAGGTTTTCAGTTACACCAAAACCCACACGTGTTAGTAAACGCTCCAAACCAGTAACTAGGATCCCCATGATAGAAATTACGGACTCCATAGAAGTACCGTGATTCTTCCAATAAATTTACTAAAACATGTATGATGTGAATTCATTATTATATTTGTGATGTGAATCTATTATTATTAACCCCAGTTAAAGAGGATGGATGATTTTGATAATAATCGGAGAAGATGCCCAAAATAAAATAAAAATTAACCAAAATTACCCATAGCCATCCATCCAACAATATTACATTCATGTTAACTTTTAAGACATTATCACATCAATATCTACTATGATTCACCATTATAAATGATAGTCAAGGATGATTAATTTAATATTATGAAAACTATCACATTGAAGCGGTATTGTGGTTAGAATATCTAATCATGGCCAATAAAGATGACCAAACAATGTCTCTTTCGGTGGAAAATATCTATTAGTTTTCCACAAAGATGACCAAACAAGGTCTCTTTGGGTTGAAATATAAAAAGACAGATGGACACAATCGGTGTCACTTTATATGGAATATACGTGGAAAATCTCTATAAATTAGTTTATTTTTTAAAGTTAGATTTATAAGTAGAAAACTCATAAGTTCTCGAACAAAAGTTTTTTAATGTCTCTTTTGGTCGAAATATAAAAAGACAAACCTGACACAAACAGTGTCACTTTATAAGGAATAAACATTAAAAATCTCTATAAATTAGTTTATTTTTTAAAGTTAGATTTATCGGTGGAAAATTCATGAGTTTTCGAAAAAAAGTTTTGTAATCTCTCTTTCGGTGGAAATATAAAACGACAAAGATGACACAAACAGTGTCACTTTAGAGGGAGTTAGATTTATAAGTGGAAAACGACAAAAATGACAAAAACAGTGTCACTTTATAGGAATAAACATTAAAAATCTCTTTAAATTAGTTTATTTTTTAAAGTTAGATTTATATATGGAAAATGATAAAGATTGAAAAAACAGTGTCACTCTATAGGGAATAAACCTCAAGTGGAAAATTCAAAAAGTTCTCTGAATAAAAGTTTTTAATATTTTACGTCGATGAAGAATAACAAAAAGATAAAACTTATTACAAAAACAATCAAAATTAATTTGCTGACCGTCCGATATCAGCCTAACATAACATACACCAACATGGGCGAATCTTCGCCACTATTCTAAAGGGGATCATGGGTCCAGTCACCACAGGGTGTCGACAAATGTGGGCAGGCGAATCCTATCCCTTTTTACTACGTTGAACAGGCTGAACAACTGACACTTTAGAACACACACATATGCTGAACGGTTGAGACTTTAAAACACAAAAATATGCTGAACGGCTAATTGGAAAAGTACCTGTGGTTATGTAGCAAGAAGTGCAGGAACCGACTATATTCATCATTCCAATAGCCATCATCTCCTTGTTGCCGTCGATATGGTAATTTTTAAACATGGAAAACGATCTTCCAACGGCAATTCCTTCCTGCAATAACCATTTGATTTATATATAGTAGGACTGACATAAATTGAAATAATTGTTAGGGATGACTAAGGGAACATGTCAGGACTTACAGTTAGGGAAATGATACCAGAAATCACTCCAGCCTTCAAAGTGATCATCAGATACTCTTTCTCAAACACTAGTAGATTCATGGAAAGGGGATTTAAACCCCTTTTCAAATGACCAACCTATGTCCCTCCAACATACATAGTGAACATTACAACATAGTCATATTAAGCTAATAATATAATTCATTCATCATAATACTAAGATTCCATACAATTTGGATCCCGTGATTCTCTGCACGCGTGCAAAAGACCAAGATACTTCCAAGAGCTACTGACAGAAGCGGAGCACCGGCGGATATCAGGAGTAGTTTCGGTATTTTCTTACTCTGTCAATATAACGTGAATATCCCAAGCTATCAGACAGGGTGCATTCCAAATTCAGCGGCTTTTCTAAATCTCAAATGCTGGAGAAAAGAAGCACTTACGATGTAACGAGAAAGAAGGAGAAAGCACAGAAAGCAGATTCCCATCACAATGCTTTCCCACCTCCACTGTGCAAGAGTTAAAACCACACATTAGAGGTCTACATATATATATAACATACGAAATGTGTAATCTAGCTAGGGAATTTGAAATGTAATAACCTTGTCAACTTGTTGAAAAACTGAACTCATCACCGAAATTACATCTGTTTTGGTTGTAAAGTGTCTTAGCCCGAGAATGACTTTAAGTTGTTGTAAACACACAATAGTGGCTGCTCCTGCCATGAATCCCACTATTGTTGCATGGGAAAGGAAATCTATAATGAAACCCAACCTGCAGCGTAGAATATGAAGTTATTAATAATGTGAGGTTTTTTAGGGTTAAGAAACCCTAAAAAGAACAAGCTGCCCCTTACTGAGAACAGAAGGGGCAAGATGATCCATTTTATAAAATTCCTTAAACTGGAAATTCAAAGCTAGAAAGTAGTTATTTTTGAATGTCAATATTTAGTCTATACCAAGACCCGACCCATAGTCAGGACAAACAGTGAGTCTATACGACAACTCAAAGTCAAGATAAAGTTCATTATCTTAGTTATTTTTGAATGTCAATATTTAGAGTCTATACCAAAACCCATAGTCAGGACAAACATGGGCCTATAAGAAAACTCAAAGTCAAGATAAAGGTCATTATCTTAATTTTTTAATGTCGATATTTAGAGTCTATGCCAAGACCCATAGTCAGGACAAACAGTGAGTCTATACTAAAACTCAAAATCCAGATAAAAATCATTATCTTGATGATGGGTCTTGGTATAAATTCCAAACTTTAGAATTCAGAAACCATATTGAAGACAAATAGTGAGTCTATACCAAAACCCAAAATCAAAATCAATGTTAAGACAAAGGTCTTTATCCTGATGATGGGTATTGGTATAAACTCCAAAAGTTAGAATTCAAAAATAACTGCGTGGAATTCCAGCAATGTCAGAATCAAGATCAACCCCATAGAAATCTGCAATTCCTGAAGTGCTCAGCATGAATGAGTACCTGAGAAGGCCCAATGAAGCTTGGAAAACACCAGCGAAAAACGTAGCAGTGAAAACCAAACCCATATACAAGTGTGGATTCTCTTCTGGAGATACCTCACTCCCAATCCTGGATGCTAGAAATAGCGATACAACTGCCGCAGTTCCCACTGCGAGGTCTTTAGAGCTCCCCAAAATTACATATATTATAGGTGGCACGAAGCTAGAATCTGTGATATACACATACCATTACAGTGATCACACTAATTAATAAACTATGTATGTATATTGATAGCCAGAATGAGCCATTAAAGTGATCAAAATCATAAATAAACTCTATATCTATATGAATAGACAGAATAATATTAAGGTGCTTAGTGGGTAAGTTGATTTTCTTACAAAGTCCTATTATTGGAGGCAAATCAGCGAGTTTAGCATAGCTTATTCCCTGATATAATGAACAAACAATCAATGAGTATACGAAATCATAAAATATTCTTTACATAAATTAAACAAAACAAAACTGGGTTAAAAAATTGAAGAAATCTTTACTTGAGGGATAGCAAGGCTGGCTATGGTGATGCCGGATATGACATCAGATTTAAACAAGTGAAAGGAGTATTGTGGTGCCCATTGGAGGACTGGAAAGAGATATTGAAGGGTCATCAACACCTTTCGAGCAACGCTGCTCTCCTTCCTTATTTCCCTGAGGGGATCATCTGGAAAAAGCGTTTCCTTGACAGCCTCCTTCAAACGACGGCGTGTGCTCCGAGGGGGAGGAGCCATGACCCTGACCTTGTTATTCTGATCATGGTAATGCACTACTAACTCGAATTCACCCTCACCACTGGCCGACTTGGTCATCTTTACAGAGAGATTTTGATCAGCCTGAAAGCCTTTGTTCACTATGGTAATTCTGATGGGTCAATCGAGACTCCTATGGTGCTCCCATGCTGCCACTTAAATAACTTGATGGTAGTGGGATTAATGATTTCCGGATCCGAAAAATATGGCGTTTGAATTAGTTAATATTTGCTTTTCTCGAGATATTATACAGTATGAAAGATGAATCATTGGAAAAATCTATTTGGTCTCTTTCAATCCTCCAACTACCCAATTGGACTGGCCTCCTATTCCAAATTGGTCCGCCGACCTGTTTCCATTACCTACCGACCGGACCGAATATCCATTATGCTAATTTTATAATGTATCTTCCCTTTCCAATGATTCATAGGGGCACAATTTTATAATGTCTCTGCCCTTCCAAGGGCCAGAATTTCTGTCATGCGGACATAGATACACGTAAGCCTCGCTGATAGCTAGAGAATGACATCAGTGTTTGATGCCGTTTACATAGATCTCAAAATGTTTCTTCCAGAATGATCCAGCCAGCCATAAAAATATCTTCTGAACAGCTTAATGACTTTAATTTTGAGGAATATCTAACTAAAGATTCGTAATAATCTATGGCTTTCAACTTTATCATATGTGCTAGCTTAATGATTTCATTTATATGTATCTATCTATATATAAATAAATATATACTTTCTTATATTATAAATTAAATTAAATAATATATAAAAAGAGAATCTTTATCATATAAATAAAATGTTATAATAATATAATACTTAATTAAATGGTGTTGAAATGAATATTATTAAAGTTGGAAAATGAAATTTACAACAGCATTCATTGAATGAGATAGATTTTTTGTTTGGGCGCATTTTTTAACTAAAGGATGTTTAAAATGATAAAAGTATTGCTACTAAAGGACTCATAAATTTATGAATTTCAGCTTTATCATATGTTATCTTTTATATTGATTATAAGAGTTCTAACAATTTGGAATATATTGTATTTTAAAACTCAAATATTTTGACTTAAATTAAATTTAAAAAATACTATAAAAATTTATAATGCTTTTAATTTTTATTAAAGTAATTATAATATATATTATTTCGGAATGTTTTTAATTTTTTATTAAGTAATATATATTATATTATGTTCGGTTTTTTATTTATGGTTGTTGACTTGACGAATTTATTAAATTCAAATTTTTTGACTTCAATTAAATCTCAAAAAATATTATAAATTTTTAATTTTTTTTTTTTTTTTTTTATGAAAATTAATTATGTATTTGTTGCTTATTTTTTATGGTGTTGAATTGACATTATGAGTTTTATTATGGTCAAAATTAAAAATGTTTAAAAAATAAAAATTAAAAAAATTAACTCGGTGTCCAACAAATTACTTATGCAAAATGATTTGATTGCTGCAATTATTCGAGGCTTTAATATTTTGGTAAATTCGATTGTTAATTTTATTACTTATTCCATGCTTTTATCAGGTTAAAAAATTGAAAACCATTTTCATTCGAAAAAAAACAATTGTGTAGAGTGTGCTAGATTTTGGAGGTTACCAAACATTAACTATTGCTCTACGTTGACATAGGGAGAACTGCAATTTCGTGCCAGACATATCATTGATAAAATGAAGTAGCTTTTACTTAGTGGGAGGAATTAAATATATTTTAATAAGTAACGATACGGAAAGTAAAAGTATGGAGAGGAAATTTGATGAGGAGGTGAACTTAATATCTAATACATACAAAAAAAATCAATCAACTATCTAATGTCAGTGAAATGTTTAGATGAGAACTCATCAATAATAAATAAATTAGGTTAATAAACTAATGTTAACGGAATGGGAACATCATTATATAATAAATAGGAACATTATCTGAAGGAAAGGAGAATGTTTTTCAATTTATTAATTTATTTTTCACTTTAATGTTAATTAGTTTAAGTTATTTTTATTTTAATGCTAATATCATTTTAATGCTAATGATATTAATGCTGGTGTTGATATGAATTTTTTTTTTTATTAAAAAAAATATAATATTTTAATAAAAAAGTCATAATTTTTAATATGATTTTTTTTTTCAAAAAAAATATTAATATTGAGATAATTTGTAATACACTTTGTTCTAGATTAATTTTATTTCTTCATCTTAAAAAGTATGTTATTGTGAGAATAAGTTTTAGTACATTTTATACATAATATTTAATAATCAAAGAAGGTTAGTAAGGAATCACATTGCTATTATAGAAAACACTATTATTTCAGTGATAGAAGATGCCGTCAAATTAGAATTATGGCATACTAGTGTTATAATAAAGAGAGATATTTTCACATCAACCAAAAAACTCAACTAATCTAATTTTAACTTATAAAAACTTATAATATAATAAGTAATGCATCATAAATATTTTTCCTTGTCTTATCATATGATATTATTCACCACTCATTGAGAAAATCTATTTTTAAAAAACCTGAAATTTTTAATGTGATAGGTCATGTATCATATACCTTTTCTGTGCCATCATTTGAGTTTATTCACCATTCAACCACCACAACCTCAATGAAAAAAATAAAGTAATTATTAAAGTCGAAAAAAAATCTATCAACAAATAAAAATACTTTCATTCTTTCTTTGAATCATTTGATATCTTTATGGCACTAATAGTTTAAAAAATATTAATATTATTTTTTCCTATTTATAGCGTAAAGATTTTTTTGAAATATCATAATATTCATTCTATCTTAGTTATATTATCAAGTACTAAAGCAGCAACAAATGCGTATTACACTTATTTTATTTTGGAAAATCATATTAAAATTGTTTTTAATCTCTCAAATACTTTTAAAATATTTTATAGGTGTTAAAATTTTTAAAATATTTTTTTATTATTAAATAATTCTTGCAATATCTAACAAGGTCATGTACTATGTTATATACTTACAAAACATAAAACTATTTAAACAAAATCTTCTTCCATGTCATAGTCACTATTTATAGATTCCATATAAATTAATATATACCTACCATAATTATAGATCTAGCAAGCACAAAGAGTGATTAAATCTCTTTAGTTACAAACCTTTTTTCAAGTGAAAAACTTGAAAAATGATTTGCACGTGCACATATTTGATTCCTCTTCACACCTATTAGATCTTTGATTAAGATATATCTATACTAGTGTTAATTATATACATGCACAAACACACACATGAAAAGTAGCCAAAATTTAACATATGGAGACTGCTTTTTTTTGTAGGCGAATTGGTGGTGCCTTCCATTAACAAAAGATTTGTTACATTTTCCATCCAATTTATGAGATATGGTATCAACCTGCCCAATAGAAAACTAGGTCTATTGACCATTTTTCCACTCAATAACTAGTGAAGAATTTAAAAATCATAAAAATTTGAAGTGTTAGAAAAGAGATAACAACGACATCAAAATGAGAATCTAAAACTAAACATGATTCTATAGTATAGAGCATATGTACAAACTAGGAATTAGATGAGTTCACAGGTGTCGGGTCTCGAGCACTTGACCTCGTGTTAAAGATGTTGAAGATGCCATGCAAGAGATGTGACTCTCAATCCTAATTAGCCAACTATCCATTTGTTCGATATAAAATCACATATTCCACCGCTCCTCCTTTACATCTGCCAGGTTGGAATCTATATTATATTGATTAGCATGCCTCTCCATTAAATTCCTCACCATCAGAGATTCATTTTCTAGTATAAAAAAGGGCATGAATATACTCTTTTTTTCTACCCCTGGTGTGACCAGGGTGAGACGCGAATTGTCCAAATTCTTCCACCAATTTCGGGTCTGATATGCAATGTCTATCTCAAGCTACCATCTCCTCTAGGTGGTGTGATTAATTCTGAACTTTAATCGAAGTAGTTTAATGAATTATATTCACAACCTCTTTGACCTAAGAATAATCCCGACTATGTTCCTATGGGCCATGACCTCCCTCCCTCTATTTGTGACAACACATATGTTGGCTATGCATTGCGTCACATGAACGTTCAAGGTTTTTCCTTTTCTCCACCAACCACCCACCATTTTTGTCCCTGAGGATGGATGAGCGCTTCTTGTGTGGGGCCAACAAACGATTTCAAGCACTAACATTATTCAATTTATTCTTCAAACCCCAAGGTGTCATAACAATGACACGATATTTTTGCAATCAAGTTTTTCAATACAACCAAGGATGTTCTTTTTTACCTGTAACGAAATTGATTTCCTCACACAGATCATAGATCAACAATCTACACCTTGAGAAGCTGGTTTAAGGTAATCAGAGTACACAGTTTGAAAGGTATTATTTGTTTCCCCACCTAGATATGAGACACAAAGGAAATGGACCATAAAACCAAGCACTCACATACCCACAAATATCAAACCACCTAAGAATAAGACCTCCCCTCTAGATAGGGGTTGAACACAAAGTTTCTTGTGTGGCTAACACAACAACTTCCATTTATAGGTGTCATAGGTAACTAGAAACAAGACAACAAAATAGGCATAGCCCTTAGTTATCCTATCCCCACAAAAAAATACTTTACCCCCATGGCACTAATTAATATCCACCACAGAAATATCCTTCTAAAGTCCATGGCTATCCAATATCAAATAGGTTTAGGCATAGGCAGAGGTGGTTGACATGGAAAAGCTTCAATTCAGAAAGAGAACCCAGAAAAAATTTCGCTATGAGCTAGATAACAAAATCATCATTGAAAGTTAAATACTAGACATAAGCTTCGACATGAATAATCCAAGTAAAAACACATAAATTCAAGTCAGATAGAGGAATATAAATCTATAAAATAACATAACCATACAAATACATGTAGTGAGGCTAGCTCTTAGGTGCTGACAACAATGAGAGTTCCAGAACACAATATCTTGAGCCACACTTCGACCTAAAATCTCCCTCCCACCAAGACCTTCGCCCAATAAACTCCCATGCCACTCTCACTGCAAAATAGTTGACCAGGTTTATCTCCAAGAATTTTATCTTGACTGTCAAATGTTTGGCCCACCACCGAAGCCTGAACTGGTATCCTCCATCATGAAGAAGCATAATAATAATAATGATGTATAGGGATGCGTAGGGTGGACACGCCATCCTTGTAATTTAATGTCTATCAATATCATCTTTCTCTAAGTGGAGGTATGGATCCTACCATGCCTCTCAACCATATGGGATGGAGACTACTTTAAATGTTCTAACCATAAGAATATATATTTTATATATATTTACTTATAACAACATTGTTTCAGTAAATGTTTTTTTTGTATAATATATTTCAAATATATGCAATTTTCTCAGTTTACATTGTATATTGAAATTTTTTATGATGGTCCATATTGTATTTATTATTTTTATTATTATTTTTTTTTTTTTTGAACATTATTTTATATTAAATTTAATGAATTTTACATCTTATCTTATTTATTTATTATGAAATATTTTATTTTATAATAATGTCAAGTCTCACTAGAACAACTAGTTGAGGGTGGGCCTCATTAGCAAGGTGACCCATGATCAAACCTCACCCGGTGGTTGTGCATGTGCTAGGTGGAGGAGATATGCTAAAAAATAGAGTCAGCTTAGGGTTACCTTGGTACAAGGTAGGTGTAATTTGCAGGTGATTTTGATTAGGTACAAACGTCTTTTCTAGTGAAAATCTTGAAAAAATATTTGCATGTGAATAAATTTGATTCCTCTTGGTTCTTTTAGATCTATGATTAGTGGTGTTCATAATACACACATACACTTGAAAAATAAAAAAAATGTAAGATACAAATGTTATAACCATAAAATTATATATATTTTTTATTATTATATTATATATATATATATATACTACTATTATATATATAGTATATATTAATATTATATTCACTTTTTTACATTAAAGTGTTTTTGTTTTGTTATTATAATATTTTTTCCAAATACATTGTCATATATACTTAAATTTTGTATATTATATTAAAAATCTTTATTTATGATGCATATCTAATTTATTATTATTATTATTATTATTTAGATTTTTCATATTAAAATTCGCTTATTTAAAATAAATTAATTACATTGGTTTTGTTTATTTTATGAAGGAAATATAATTTACTTCTAAACTCTAATAACTTTTATTTGTGGTATATAAATATTTTGGAAAATGTAGGAACTTGTATACATTTTTTTATATAGTCAAAAAGAAAATATAGATTTCATTTTATTTTAATTACTTTATTTTCTTTTCAAATTAATATAAAATTATGTTCACTTCATATGGATAAAGAAATATCTTATTTGTATTTGTGACTAAAAGAGAGAGAAAAATATTTTATGATGTCTCTTTTACACTAGGTTTTAGTATTAACAAGAGAGATAGCATAGTAAGAATAATGTTATGTTTTATAAGATATTAAATTAAAAATACAAATATAAATATATCTAATTTTATTATAACTAAAATTGGTTTTTTTTTTTTTTTAACACATATCAATTCCAAATTGAATAAAAAAAATCACACATCACTTTCAAATTGTATTGTAGAATATACCTAACCATACGATTAAAAATACAATCTTCCATTTGTTTCTCCATTAGCCTTAATGATACCGTGGCTTAGTAAGAACATCCTTTCAACTGTCAATTGAGAGGAAAACAATGATTAATTCAGTTATATCCAATGAAAAAAACAGAATGGGCAACGCACACGGGAGAAAAGAAAAACAGAGAGAAAACGTTATCTATGTCTTTTTAATTTCATTATCAATGTAAGGATATTGGAAAGAATTCAAACATGCAGATTTTATTATTTGGGTAACTAATACTAATGTATGAATTAGGTTGGATTTATTAATATCA
>APFE031191014.1:14270-31220 GCA_000404065.3 Pinus taeda
TTTTTATATATAAATAGAATTTATAAAAAACTTACAAATATTGGGATAAGTCTTAGTAATTGAAGTAAACTAGCTTGACCCGACTGATTAGGTGGTCGACGACGGGTAGAATCAAATTAGGCTGGGGTAGAATCAAATTAGGTTTGGGTTGTTATAATAAATTCCAGTAGGATAGCTGAAGCTCTTGAGCTTGGATACAACTCTTAACACTTTGGCGGAAAAATTATGGACAAGAACCAGACATTCAAAGACTCTGGCATAATCTTAGAAAGGCCAGTAGTCATGCCAAAGAAAAGGGTGCTTACCCTCCAACTTAATAACGATATGTCGATCGATATCAGGGGTTCCACATTCTTCCTGTTGTGCCATATCCCTTTTTGTCACCCATTCACCTTAGCCACAACCAAAAAATTGGGAAAATTACACGAATTCCTGCTGCTTATGTGAACGAAGTCGTCACAGAGAGAATTGAAACGATGGAGGTAGAAGAGCTGATCAAAGCAGAGGGACTCCAAAACGTCGGTCTATTTGTAGAAGAACGAGGAACTAAGTTTGATCATGAGGAGCGTCTGGTTCAATTTTCTCGCCGTCAAAACTACCCTCGCGGGGCGACCTTTTGATGGTTGAGACGCCAAACGATCTGCGGAACTTCCACAAACTTATCATGTCACAAGAACCTTCTTATCAAGGCGTGACTAGACCTTGACTATGCCAAGAAGCACACTCGACATCGAATGTTGGAGGCGAGGCGATAGCGCATAATAGCCTTTAACTCATCGTACCGAATTTGAATTACCCGAATTATTAACTGAACCAAACAGTATTGATAATTTTCCATATTGTTTTAGCCAATACAACCAAACTTGGTAATCATGTTTATTATATCTATATAATCCCATCAATTTTATGGTATCTGCTAAACTATTAAGTTAATTTTTATTATCAAACATGTGAAATTCTTTACCTTTGACGTATCACTTGACATTGCTACTCGCATTTAACATTTTCCATATTCAATATAAAACGGTGATAGTGGTTATATGAAAAATAGAGATTATAGGGGGGTTTCTAGTGCAACTATGGATAATTCAATTCTAATAATGTTGCGGGAATAATAAATTTTCTACACAATTCTTTAGATCTTTCTAATCGTAACATCTAAGGAAATGAAAGAAAGTAATATTTACTGCCTCTATCTACCTAGCATGAATATATTGGCTACAAGAAATGGATTTGTTTCACTTAGTATCCACCTTCGTCAACTCCGAAATAAAAAATACTAACAAAAATTCTATTAGAATTTTCAAAAATGATTCTTTTCCATTACAAAGTGCACCCATGCCATTAATAGTGCCATTAATAGAATAAGGTTGTAGCTTCTTGTGCCTTGATGGTCATCTTAGAATACGTCAAAGCATATTCTTTAATGAATTTTTATATTATCACATTTAGGCTCTCAATCCTTTTCCCTATATCTCAGAAACCCATCACAATGTCCATGGGTAAAGCTTTACCCATGGCCTTTTGGAGTTGAAATTGGATTGTATAGTCCTTAAGTTCTATTTCTGACCTTGCGGGTATAAAACAATGCAACCTCTAATAAATCTACTCACCTCTCTTTTTCATCATGGTCTAATTATAATACCTTTATTAGTTATCCAATGTCTTAATGATACCAAAATGTGTAATGGGATTAGAGGTGTGAATTCTTCATGGTTAAATAGTTCAATATATGTAATGTTGCCAAGAGATGTGGTTTTTGGTGTTTCTAGATAGTAGAACAACTAACTGGTTGGTTTTTCATTTTTATATTAAATGAATAGATAAAATTATTGTATAAGTTCTAATGAATATAACGAATTAATTTGGGAGTTAAAATATATTTTTAAATAAATCTAATATAAATATTATTAGAGATTTAAAAGTTCACTTTGTTCGGAAGATCTTCACAATTTTTTTATTTTTTTATTTTAATTTGAAACTATATTTTTTAAAAATTCATTTTATTTAGTATAAATAAAAATGATTTAATTTTTCAATTTAGTATTCATCTATAAGGTGTAACTTTTTTTAATGTTTTTAAAAAATTATTTTGAAATTTATGAGATCATTTTATAGAATCTAGTTTTCAAATATTTAAAATTTTCAACATGACCCTAGCAGATATATCATACACTTTGGTCAATCAATAAAATCATTTAATGTAAATGACATAGAATATATTGTTGTCTAATAATTCCATAAATATGTTTACTACAATAGGAGAAAGAGATGTTACCATCATCATAACTTTACTTTCTTCATAAATGCTTCCTTTCAAGAAAAGAAGGTTGATGAGAGGAAAAATTGAACTAGGTTAACATTTTCAGAATCAACCAGATTAGATATTAGATTAATGGCTTCACGAACTAATATTTTACTGAAAAAGATATAATATAAAAGCTAACTAAAATATCATGGTCATTGACATGAATATATTTGGTTTTAAGGATGAAATCAAACAAATATTTAATGAAAGAGGGGTGTATCCTACAAATTTTTGAATCTTAGAGGAAATATATCTTCTTAGAGCATGGATGGGGGCTCTAATGGGACTTACTATCTGTCTAAGGAGAGCATTGGGTTTGTGAATTTTTGGTTGCACATAGATTCTAGTGGTTTTGGGGGTAAGGAGAATGATATGATCCTGGACAGAGTCATCTATAAAGGACAATTTTAGAAATTTAGTAATGAGCTGTGTTGATGAACTAACGACATTTTTAGGCAATTTATTTAGGAAGAAGAAGAGAGAAGATCAAGCATCTTAGCTTCATAGTCTTTGGAGTTCATAGTAACAATGCTATTTTCTTTATCGGCCTCAAACATGATAATGTTAGGCTTGTCATTAAGATGCTTAACTGGATTCAATTTCACTTTGGCTAAATCGTGCTTAGGAGGCTTTTCTTGGTGAATAAACCTACGACACTTTTGTCAAATTTCTTCTGCAGTATAGGAAGGAAGGTTTTGGCAAACTAGTTCAATGGAATAAACAATCTCTTCTATTGGCATATTTCTAGAGACTATGGAAAAATTGAAACATTTTTCTTGGAGAAGGAGGGAGTATGGATCAAGCTCCAAGGAGGAAAAATTCACCAAAAAGTAGGATTTCGAGTTGGAGTTGGCAGAGAAGGGGATTAAGCGGTTGAGACCAATTTCTAGGGACGTGAAGAATCAAGGGAAGGGTAAATTTAGGTAACGACAATATGGTAATTGATATAATATTTAATTTTTTAGAATTAATAATTTATCATTAGATTGGGAATTATCAATATAATCAATGCATTGGTCTTTATGACTTGAATCATTATTATTATTAAAATCATAACAATATTTATTTGGAATGGGTAAATTATTATTATAAGGGGGAGAGTAATTAGAACTATGGTAATTGTAATTATAATGTTTAAAACAAGTATCAAAATAATATAGGGAACTAAAATTATAATTATTGGAGGAAACTAAAATAAGGTTGGACATAAGGGGCAAGCTAGTATGCATGTCAGAGTTATAGATTACGATGCTTGATGGGAGATCAAGAGAGGGAGTAATTGGAATATAAATGCACCTCACCAAATTTAATAAAAAAGATAGTTATAAATTAATTCATTCTTAGAAAATTATTATGCACCACCTAACTTAATAGTGAACCCTTCCCCTCAATTCCTTCCTTTTTATTATTCCTGGTCCTACCCACCCCCACTTTTTCCCATGCTCGTTCCTTATGTTTGATATCTTAGCCATTATTTTAATCCTTTGATATTATATCCTCTTATATTTTTTAATTCCGTCTTGTCCCATCCATATTTATATCCTGGTATATTTGTATTAATTTTAAATTAAAAATTTAAACTTACATTTGTACCCTCTATCGCCTTACATTTTTTAGCTTTATAGATTCCTATGTCTATTTTCTTTTTCAATAAATTTTCATATTCCTTCTCATTTATATGTTCTTATATCCTAATTTAATTAATTCTAGTCTAACTCTCCCCTCTCCCACCTAATCCCGTGACCCCCTTATTCTCTCCTTATTATATATATATTTTAATATTTTAATATTTTTATTGTTGAACTATTATTTCCTCTTTTGTTCTCATATAAAATTATTTATATTAATTCTTTACTTTGACCCTATTCTCTTAATCCCTATTAATTTAATAATACTTTTTCTTAATAGCTAGTTCTTAAACCTCCCTATATTTAAGGCTTCAAAGCACTCATTTATAATAATTCAATTTTTTGATCCACGACAATGGTTGAAGTTTCCACATGAACGTTCGATGTGATAAAAAATCGTTTTAAATAATTATTTTCCATAAATAAGCATTTCAAATTTACATGATTTTAATTTTTTAAATAGAAAGTTGTTTTTAATTTTTTTTCTTTCATTAGTATTTAATATCTTTAGTTATTGTGGATCTTAGACTAAAATATGATTCTTCAATTATGTTATTATTGATCAAATAACATTATCATTATAATCAAAATAATTATTAATGTTACTTTTGTTAATAAGATTAATTAAGGTCCATGGGGTCTTGGATAGACGATGATCATGTGCTCTGTTAAGGCACTCTTTGATGTGAAGTCACCGGTCCAATTCCCCTCCCCGATTAAGGTGATATATTAGACATGATGAGGATGCATCCTTGCCAAGCTTACAAAAAAAAATTAATTAAGAAAACAAGTAGTAATAAAATAATAATTAATAAAGTTAGTTACTATTAGTTATTAATGAATTAATTATAGCTAATTAATATAAATATTAATTTAATCATATTATTGTTGAAAATACATATACCCCTAACTCTTATAACGAAGACAAAAATGGAATACGTCTATATTTGGGTTTCGACATTATGTCTCATGGTGCTAGGTGTAGATGCCATGAACAAGTCCTGAGTTGGTCCCAATAGTGACTTAGGGAAAGTGGCTTCTAGGTTTTGTAGTCTTCACAGACTTGGACAAGGTTGTGTAGTATTTTTGCAAGCAAAGTTCCGATTGGGTTTGCAACCTTCCATGTACAAGGAGTTTGTCGAGGAAGGGGGGTTTGGCCTTGTGGTGGCTTGCAACTCGAGGGCTTGTCAAAATCCCTAAATAAAATATGGTACATCAAGCCCAGCATGTAATGATGTTGGTGCTCACTCTCTGGATGACTAGATGAGACAGGTATATTGAATTAGAAATTCAAGGGTATTCTCCTTCCTCTTTTTTACTCTCATTATAAATATTATATAAAGGAATATGTTTTTGAGGAAAATTTCGGTGGCTATGGTTCCTGAAATGATGCAATGACTAAATCCTTATCGTGTTAGGCTTGGTTCTTTTGTGGTTGTTGCGCTAGAAACATTCTTTGGGGTTAGGTTATATGAACATATTCTCTCATGCTTATGCCTTCTATGTCGGTCGTGTCACTGGGTTTTTAGGCTCCAGTCTACACCCTTGTGGTTTTTGACATTCTCTTCTTATAGAGAAGACGCATAATGAAAACTATGAGATTTTTATAGAAAAATTCAGTGGGAAATATATATAATTTTGGACCATAAATATAGATTTTCTCTCCTCACTAAAGGATTCTATTGAGGTGAAAGGGGGAATAACTAAGTTATTTCAATGGAAGTAATTTGATGGGAATATCCTTCAAGACTCTACTAAGATAAAAGGTTACATCATCACAAAAATATTTACTATCATTATGAATTGAAGGTTGCATGGGGGTGCTCCTAGTGCCAAAACATCAACTGGAACTCTGTAATCATTTAAAGATGCATTTAATGGAAATACTACTACTCTTGTAAATCTCAAACAAACTATTCTAGGACCCTACATTATGGGAAAATGTAGAAAGCCCCATCCATGGAGATAAATAACTCATAGGTATCTTCCCTATTTTCTTCTCTTTACTGGAAAACCATTATCTATAGATTCCCTAGCTACTGGCCTAAACCAAATGACTTATTTTAGTGGGTGTTCACCTATTGGACACCAAAATGTCACATTTTTCTATGTTCTAAAAGATTTTTCATAGTCCAGTTTGAAACACAAAAGGATCTATATTTTGTTAAAAATGAAGGACCATGGATTTATGGTATGCTTGGGTTATTTATCACTCCATGGTTTCCTAATTTGATGCCACATCTATGGTGGTTACAACTATGCCAATGTTGTTTAGGCTTCCAAACCTCCCTCTCTTGTTCTAGCTGCATCACAAGGATCTAGAATACATTGGAAATACACTCGAAAAATTCAACAAAATGGATCTAAAGAGAATAGAGAATGGCCTCTTCCCCTTCACTAGAATATATGTGGAGATGGATTTAAGTAAGAGGCTATGAAGGCTCATAACATTGAAACATGTTGAATTTCATTGGTTCCAAGTTTTATATTATGAGAGCATGATGTTCAAGTGTTGAGTATATTTTCAAATAGTTCACATAAAAAACACATGTCTAATGGTTAAGAAGACTACCAAAAGGAATAGAGGTCAGACAAATAGGCCAAGAGGATGGAATTTTTCCGAGGCTCATCCTTCTAATGTTGAAGAGGAAGAAAACAAAGACACGAATTAGGTACAATGAAAGGTGAAAATGGATGGGACATTGAAACACAATTAGGGGTCGAAACAAATATACAGATAGGTATTGTATCAGAGCACTATCAAACACTACTAGAACATCAGATAAATAAAGAACAATATGAGAATGTCAAGGTGGGCATCAAGCATGTCCACATATCATAAGTTTTTATATTCAAACAAGAAGCATCCTTCCGTGGATTTTGTGGGTGACTTGGCTATGGTTAAGTGAACCCAACAACTAGGGAATGGCTTCAAGTCCCAAAAAAGAAAGGGGATAATGGGAAGTGAAGTGTTTCCATTATTTCATCTTGCCTCTTATATGTATATATTTATATTTTTTGGTTTTTAGTTATTTTCATCTTTACATGGCTTTTGGTGCACTTTATGAACACTTTTAAGCAGATGTAATGACACATATACACTAAAAAGGTTTTCAACATATTCATGATGTGTGTGCACAATTTTAGTGTGTATATACAAAATGTATTTTCTTTTCAGTCATGAATGAAGATACAAGTTTATGGTTTTAGGAAGAAACATTTAATAATATTATTATAAATTATTATAAATAATTTAATTTATTAGACTCCAAAAGAAGGTTTTCATTTAGAGGGATCTAATGCTTCTCAACCCATGATAGATCTGGAGTTAAATGGATCTAGGATAGTCAATACAACATGCCCAAAAAACTATAAATCACTTCATATGACATTCTTTTTTAATTAATCAATTTAATTAAAATGGAAAAAAATGGCATAATTTCTTTAGATATAAATATCAACCTTTGATTTATGTATACTATTATGAATATTCTAGGATATTTCTTTGAAGTTAAATCTCTACGATCCATCTAATAGTTATTGATAGTTAAATTAAAATTCTCGAAACTTGATTCCAAAATAGACAGTCTTATTGGCTTAATAACATATTCTATATGTTTTATTCTGAGTTTTTTGAATAACATGAATGTGTTGTCTAGATATGGGAAAACATTATGTGTTAGTAGAAATGTATATGATTAAACAATTTTCTGCTTAGAAAATAACACATGAATATATTAATTAATTACAAATTGTCCTTAAGAAAGAGAAGCAGTATCGCTATATTTTCGAGAAAGGAGAATCAAAGTCTTCATAAATACAAGATATAACAACTTAAAGTGAAGTGGAGAGGTTGAGATGGATCCTCTAAGTGAGGGTTGTAAATTTTAAAAATTTATAATAATAAATGCACTCACGTAATTTTTATAAACAAAAAAGTAAAAAATAGAAATCAAACATAATTCTTAAAGGTTTATCTGGAAAACCATTATCGAAAAGATAAAAAAACATTTAGAGCTGCAATTGAAACTTTCATCATCATCAAACTCCATTATTTACAATGGAATGTATAAGATCCCATCACATCCAAAACCATAATTTATTGACCTAGATTGGAATTAAATTACAATGGCTTGAAAAGCCACTGGTTAAAAAACACCAAAAGATAGGTCAAAAGTAGACCAAAGATAAACCAAAAGAAATTTCTCGAGGGAATTGAACTCCTTTCTCCAATATCAGTGAGTAGTACATGAGGAATAGATGGGGCCAATATGAAAAATGTAGGACATATACCCTAGAATTTCCCACTTGTCGTTTTATTCGAAAATAGGTGATCATAGTAATACATGGTTAATAATACATGGAAAAATTGCCATTGTTTCTCTACACTAAGAAAAATTCTCACGATTCACATACATGAATTCAATACTTGAACACAATTTATGTAACCATAAAACTTCATTACTTTCATGAGTAGTTTCTATGCATTCAATTTTTTTAATTGAAAGATAAATATAGATTTCCTCTTTCTTAATCAATTTATTGCTCCTTCAAATAAGTTAAACGCATAACTATTTATACATCTTCCACACTCTAGATTTCAAATCAATTCTATGTCAAAAAGACCATCTATATCCAACACTATGCACAATCTAGGTCTTCGTTGTTAGAATTTTTCATAATATTTAGTGTCATGAAAAAACTTTAAAACACTTTTGATAGCCATCTAATCCTCATTCTCTAGTTTTCACGTTTACATTCTCATAACCCCAAGTACATGTGCAATACGTAGTATAGTAGAGGTCATTTCTTAAATGAAACTACTAGTAACACTAGCATGAGTAACAAGAGAAATGATGTGTTCATATTCTTGTTTCTTGTTGAAGGCTTGAAAATCTCTTCCTATAACATTAGAGGGATACCACCCGGTTGGGAAGTTAGAGCAGCTCCTTTTCCATTGAAATGGTGGTTCCGACAGGTTAAGCTAGGTCTAGTTACCTTCTCTCTATCTCCATTGGCTTAAAATATGACTTTCACCTACCAACAGAGAAGATACGTCATATCATTCCTCTTGCTAATCAAGAAAGAAAGTGATCCTTATGCTGATATGGGGCTCAACCAAACAACAACTAAAGTTTTCCTCTTTAATAAGAGTAATCATAGGAATGTGGAATTAAATCTAAATGCTAATTAATCCTAGTATGCCAACAAAATAAAAATACCCTAAGCCTATCTTGATTAGGAAGATGTAGATATAACCCAACCAAGATACAAGTAATTAAATGATTGAGATCTGAATATGTTTGGCTTATAATGAGTATCAAGCTATTGAAGCAATTTGATTAGCTAATGTTATGAATACCAAAACATATTATGTTCAAAGATCTATTAACTAAGATAATTAATCATCAACATTTAGGAAGTAGTTCACAAAATGGTGATGATCATTAAGTCAACAACTCGAATGATTAAACAATAATATAAGGAAATAATTCACATAATATTATTGTTTGTTAAGACAAAATTAAAAGGATGATCTATAAGTAAGTAGTTACTTAGAAATTAGATTTCAATACATAAGAGTAGAGATAAACAACAAATAATTACAATAACTCACTCACATAGACAATAGTGAACAAATATGATTGAAAATCTCAAGTCTCTACTATTATAGAATAAAACTAGTATTAAAACAATAGTATCTTGAATGCCAATTTATTAAGTCCAATTCCCTTGTGCTAATCTCCAACATTCCTCTACAACTAAGAAACTCTGTTAATGAAACAAGAGCTACAATAATGCAAGCTCTTCTTAGCATACATAGTTCAAATATGTAAAAGATAAATCTCTCTATTCCTTAGATCTAATATTAAAATATTCTCTCCTGTACAACCATAAATCCATATTAAAATAGTGCTTTTAGAATAATGAATTTTAGAGTAGATAAGGTTGTTTTACATGATTCCACTCCCCAATTCCAGTCGACGACATTGTATTTATACAGAGCTTAAGGTGAAATCATGAAAATAACAACAAATCCATGTATCTCTCAACAACTGAGATAATAATAAAAAAAGTTAAATTAGGTCAATTCTTCTTGTTAAATCATAGGCCAAATGTAGATCTCCTCTTTTTGATAAATCGCCCAGTTTGGCTTGCTATTCAGTTTGATTTATTTTTTGTCGATAACCATTGAGAAAATTGCTTGACAAGATCACACTTTTCTCAGTATTAGTCTTCGTTTAAGATTTTTCTTCTATTTATTTTGATTTTGATATTGACAAGTGGTTGAGTGGTTGTCGATCAAATAATATATTCGATTCAGCTCAAGCATTCTTGTTACAACAATCTCCTCATTTTAGAACTACATTGTGTCACATGGCAGAGAGTGTTCGAAAATCCTGGATTGAACTGTTACTTCCTCCATATTGACCTTGGGCTCATCCTTATTTCATCCAAACATAGTTTATTAGTTCTAATATTAAAGATAATCAAAAAACCAAATTGAAAAATAAACAAAATAAAATTCCCACAAAACCATTGAAAATAGACTTTTCAATTATTATAACAGCGACCCCATACGGATGTGACAAGTTGCAAGAATGAAGTGGGATCAGAGAAAATTTCATCGCAACTTTTGAAATGTGAAAATATCAAAAAGTTGTGATATAGGAAATTTCTGATGCAACATATGCAAATTATATTAAAATGTTATGATAAATCCAATCAGATCTGCAATAATATCGACGATTGGAAATTTGGACTTGTTATAGGTGACATTTTAAAAGATCCTGTCAGGCCAGGAGTAACTCCTCAAAATGAAATATGTTTATTCACTTAGATTTTCATAGTTATATACATGAGGGGGTGACTGTTGGGTTTCATCTCCAGATGACTCTTTCTTTTCCATTATTTATTATTTACACTATTTACAACTACTCACCCAATCCCCATGATTAGGTTTCAACATTCCCCCTCACCTCCCCTAATCTGAAGGGACGTTGGTGAGTCCAAGCATCGTTCTAAATATTTAAATATTTTATCTTCCATGTTCTTTGGTGAAGATGTCTGCAATCTACTCATTAGTGGAACAATGGTGTAGATGAATTTTCTTGGCCTCAACATGATGTTGAATCAGATGGTATTTAGTATAGATGTGATTCGTTCGATCATGTAACTTTGGGTTCTTGGCCAAATTTATTGTAGATGTGTTGTAAATCATGAGTGGAGTTGAATGTACTTTTTTTACCTGCAAATATTACAGTATTTTCCTGAGCCACACAATTTATTTTGTTGCCTCAACTGTTGCCACATATTCTACCCCTGTTGTGTAATCTGCTGGAACTGATTGTTTGCGTGATCTCCAGGAGACAAATCCTAATCCAAGACTCATAGCATAACCAGAAGTAGATACCCCAGTTTATTTGTCTCCATCAAAGTTTCAATAACAGTATCCAATCAAGCTGAAGTCACCCACCTATGTATACTTGAGTCCAAAGTCTTGAGTTCCCTTCAAGTACTTTAGAACTCTTTTTGGAGTAGACCAATGTACCTCACAAGGATTTTACATAAACTTGGAGAGGATTTCAACAATAAATGAAATGTCTAGTCTGGTAGTAGTTAGGTAGTTGAAACTTCCTACAAGCTATCTATACTTTGTTGCATCCCCAAATTATTTTCCTTCAATGAATGTGAGCTTTAAGTTTTGTTCCATTGGAGTAGTTGTAGGATTGCATTCAGTCATGTCAAACCTATTCAATAGATCTCCAATGTACTTCTTTTGAGAAAGGAATATAGACTTCGGATGTTGAGTTACTTCAATACCAAGATAGTAATGAACATAGCCCAAATCAGTCATTTCAAAACCTTTCGTCAATTCCTTCTTTATGGACACAATGTAGCTCTCATTGTTCCCTATCATCAAAAGATCTTCTACATATACCACTAGATATACAATTGTTTCTCCAACATTCTTAACAAACAAAGTTGCATCATCAAGATCATAATGTTTGAAATTGAGTTTGAAAAGATGCTCAGTTAACTTTTCATACCAGGCCCGTTGTGCTTGCTTGATGCCATAGAAGGATTTCACAAGTTTGCATACTTTATGTTCATGTCCTTTCATAGCAAATCCTTCAGGCTGGGTGTTATAGACATATTTGGGCACTTCAACCACAATCATATATGTCAATAAACCAAGGGCTCTTTAACCCCTAAAAGTGTTGTTTCATACCCTAAAGGATCATGGTCAACTAATTACATCATTTCCTAGAAGTTCCACTTGAAAAACCACTCAGAACTGGCCAAAACTGGACCATACTAACTACTTCACTGTCAAGGTGCAATTCATACTGGCTCCTACACTAGCTAGGTGTGATGCATACTAAAGAGGCCTTCTATAGGGTATGATGAGCGAGAATGGACAAATGGCTGAGACAATTTGCTAAGTGGATGTTGATGGAATCTTCTAGAAACTTCTCCCATGACACTTGCCTCTCTGAATTTGCCCAGGGATGAGTAAGAGATCAATGAAATCTCCAAGTGGAACCAAGAACTACAAGTGGAATGACACTAATCAAAAACCCAGAGATGACTCACACCCTTGCAGACATCTATATATGGATCCCTCATCTCAGAGATCTGGAGGCTGGAATTTTGTAATTTGTAAGGAAGTGTTGTTGGTTTAATTTTAAGAAGAGACATTGTATTGTTGGGTGATCTTGATTTTCATGAGGCGAAGAGGGCTTTGATGTTGGGTCAGACAGTTGGGTTGTAATCCTCTTTTCTATTATTAATAAAGTTCTTTGAGTTTTCCTCCATAAAATCGTGTATTTGTGAATCTTGTTATTTGTGAATGCAATTGTATGTTTAATGTATTTCTGATTCTACATTGTTTATGATATTATAGATCGATATGCTTTGATGGTGTTTTGTTGCTTTGTCTCTACAAGTATTCTCTAAAGCGGGACAAGTAGGAGAGGAGTTGCAAGTCCTATCAAGGGAGAGAGAAATCAAGCAAGGAGTCAAGCAGAAGATCCAGGTTGGCCCCCTTTGCTTCTCTCTTATCTATCATACATAAAGGAAATCATGAATTACTTTGATTGCTTGTTTCTAAAATAGCTACCAATCTTAGTGGGACTAGCAGATCGAAAAGAAACTAGTTTTCCTAGAAACACTGGGACATAAAAGCATTATGTTTTAGATCTCCATTCAAGAAAGCAATTTTTACATCCATTTAATGGACTTTCCAACCGTTCTGATCTACTAAGGCAAGGAGTGTCTAGATGGTAGCCCATTTTGCTATGGGGGAAAAGTCTCCTCAAAATCGACCCATTCCTCCTGTGTAAAACCTTTTGCCACAAGCCTAGCTTTGTGCCTGTTAGGTGAGCCATCAGCTTTATACGTTTTGTTGTAGAGCCACTTGCAGCCAATTGGTTTTGTTCCCAATGGAGTATCAACCAGCTTCCAAGTGCCATTCTTTATCAAGGCATCATACTCCCTTTGCATTTCTTCTTTCCATTCATCATGAGAAGCAGATTCTTTGAAGGAATTTGGTTTAAAATCTACAAACAAATTCAATTCACATTCATAAGAAACATCTATATCAATAAGTGAATCAGAGTCATCTACATCACCTCCATTTTGTCGGGTTTAATTTCTTGTTCTTGTCTTTCCAACCTCATCAGGATGAACACCTTCTAGTGTCTTTGTCATTCACTTTGGGGGACCTTTCAAAGATGGTCCACGCTGCTCAGTTGATTGAGTTGGGACTAAATAAAGATTGAGTCTCCCAATTCTTTCAATCACATCACTCAAAATATCATTAGTGGTTGGAATTCATGTGGGGGAGAGAGTGCTTCAGAAGAAGATTCCACATATTGATTCAAGATGTGGAATCTGATTATCAAATTCTAGAAATGATTTTGCATTTGCGAATCTATCCAAGCGATCAAGTTTCCTCTCAACAACATTTTTAGCTTTGGATGATTCAAGAAAGATTACATCTCTAGATACAAAAAACCTTTTATTAAGTTCATCATAGAAATGATATGCTTTGGAGGTGTTTGAATACCTTAAGAAGATACACTTACGACTCCTTGCACCAAGTTTGTTTCTATGTACCTTTGGTATCAAAGCATAACAGGTGGAAACAAAGACCCTGAGATGCTTTACCAAAGGAATGTGCCCATAGCACATTTCATAAGGAGCCTTGTTTCTAATAGCATTAGATGGACATCTATTCTTTACATATCTAACACATAGAACCATGTCAACCCAAAACATCAATTTTACATTCTTGAAAAACATCATGAAGCGCACCATATTTAATATTGTGATATTCGTTCTTTCAGCTACTCTGTTCTGTTGGGGATTATAAGGCACAATTGTTTGATTTTTGATCCCATGTTGGTGAAGACAGTTTTCAAATTCATTTGAAGTGCATTCCTTTCCATTATCAGTGTGAATAGAGCCAATATGAGATTGTGCATCATTTTCAATCCATGTATTAAAGTTCTTGAATGTTTGAAAAGAATATGAATTGTTCTTCAATAAATAAACCCAACACATTCTAGTGTAGTCATCAAATATTTATTTCCATTTGTAGAAGGAATAGGCACTAGACCACATAAATATGAATGAATGAGTTCAAGTTTTCTATGTGCTCTTGAATGTGAATCATGAAAAGATTGTTTGCTATGCTTTCCTAGAATGCAAGCATCACATTGCACAAGTTTCCTAGGAATTGTAGGCAAACCAGTATCACCATTTTTCTTCAACATGAAGAGGTTGTCATAGTTCAAGTGTCCAAATCTAGCATGACATAATAAACTTGATGGAAATGTACCTTCATCATAATAAGAATTGTATGAGAAATTTTGTACACGAGAAGAGGTACCTTGCAGCTTGAGAATCATTTCTTCTTCTATCCCCATCATGACAAGTGAGTAATCTGATGCTTTTCTCACCTCAACCTTGCCATCAAACATCTAAATGGAGTGTCCTTGCTGGTGGATGTGAACGAAGGAAAACAAGTTTCTCCTCAGCTGTCGGGAGATATAAAACATGATGCAAAAGAAAGTATGGAAGACCAAGCAATTTGAACTTGATTGTGCCAAGCCCTGATGGCTTGAGTTTTGTTTTGCCTGCAAAGTAAACTACTCCATCGACATTGTTAGTAAATTCTTCAAAAAAGTCTCCTCTAAAAGTCATGTGGCAAGTTGCTCCTGAGTCAAGAAACCAATCATTTTTCCAAAAAGCAAGTGAAGCATTAAACAAGTCTTCATTTACTCAAATATTACACTATGCCACAACATAGTGAGTGTATTAAGGTGGTTTACCTTTATCTTTGTCATTAGGTTTACCTTTGGGTTGATTTCTTTCCTGGTTAATTTTGTCTCAAGGAAACTTTCATGTGGATGCATCATGTGATCCATCTCTATTGCAATGTATTCTATGGAAATATGACTTTTATCCTTAAGAGTGTATGCTCCCCCTGCTTCTGAAATTTCTTCTTCCTCTTCCTCTTCGAACACCTCTTCCTCTAGAAGAATATTGAGAAATATTCTTCTCTCTATATGCAAGACACACAACCTATTCAGAAGATAGAGGAGTTGTCTTTGTCCCAAAAGCTTTCTCTCTCTTAGAAAATTTATTCACAAGGGAATCAAAGGTAATTTCTTTGAGGTTTCCATTTTCTTGTAATGACTCAAGATAATTTGAGTAAGTGGGATAAAGTGTCTTGACAAAAGCTATCAGAGGAATGTCTAGTTAAACATTAGTGACTTTGATATAATGCATAATAGAATTTACTTCTGATGCAAGAGAAATAGGATGATCATTTTGTAATTCAAGGCTGAACAATTTAATCATGAGTTGAACAACTTCAAGTGTAGAGTGTGAGTCAGAGATTTCCTTCAATTTTTGTAACGCTTCAAAAGAAATTTTAAAATGGGGAAATATGGTGACTCACCTCTTCACTTATTGATGTTGCAAACAAGGCATAAGCCTTTCTATTCTTATTTTCCCAAATGGAAAATTCCTTGTGAGAGGTAGGATTTTCTGGTTCTTTGTCTCCTTCGCCGACACACACTCCTTTCCACGACTCATTAAAAAGGAGAGTGTGTTTGATTTTCTGCGACCATTCTGGATAATTCTCCTTCCCATTGAGAACTACTTCCACAATAGATATTAATGAGTGAATTTTTAAAAATGTACTCTACGTTCCTTTGCCTATAGCAAGAGCCACACCAAGATCTCGTGATTCTTGACCTTCCTTTCTTCTACGCACTGTGGCAATGCTCAGACATAGTGCTTTGTGTTACACAGTCCTCAATATTCCTTCAATAGCGTGGTTCAACCTCAACCCCTCCTCACTCTGTGTTCAACCTTGGCAGTGAAGAACTGTACTGAGTTAGCACAACGAGTAAGGAAAACCAACGTATGTGTGTGGGAGCATTACACAACGTTTAGATAGTCCACAATGTGCAGTATGACACTAAGAGCGATTAGGAACCTCTGAGGTAGCATTAAAAAAGGTGGATGTACACCAAATTATCATGTAGAAGGCAGAGAGCATAAGAATGAAGAATATGGCAGACTGCAGAAATAACAGAAGTGAGTTACAAGGGCAGAGAGGGAAGTGAAAAATGGCACCAGATTTGATACCATGTTCAGGCAGGAGTAACTCCTCAAAATTAAATCTATTTATTCACTTAGATTTCTCATAGTTATATACATGAGGGAATGACTCTTGGGTTTCATCTCCCGATGACTCTTCCTTTTCCATTATTTATTATTTACACTATTTACAACTGCTCACCCAATCCCCATGATTAGGTGTCAACATATCCAATATGTATTGAAGATTAGAGCATATCAAATATTGGAAATGAAAGTTATATCGAAGTTCAGAGATCAGAGATGAATTCTATACTGGAGTTTTTAAAATGTGTTTCGCAACAAAATATCCATATGGAATTTTTTGATAAGAGGGAGTAGAGGTTACGTAGTGTA
>APFE031191021.1:0-14533 GCA_000404065.3 Pinus taeda
GTGGAAAGAAAACAACAAGTGGGAGAATGTTGGGTTGTGTTATATTCTTTCCACGACTAGCCCACGTAGTTAACCGGAGGGTTAGGGGGCAGAGCCCCTCCTTCATTGTGCTGATTGTGTAGCAAGGTGGTCACAGGGGATTTGAGGGGTGCAGGTAATCCCACTCTATAATTTTGGTTTTGGAACCTATGTTAGGTTGGGCGGACCCACCTATGGTTTTTTGCATGATTTTCGCACATGTTTTTTGGACGCGATGATTTTTGGTCCATGGTTTTGGATGCGATGGTTTTCAATCCATGGTATTGGATGCTTTGACATGTATAAATATGTATTATAACATTGAAAGGAACATAATTAAAAATCAAGCTGGTAGTCCCGATTTTGGGATCCAGGGGAAAATCTCTATGTATATGTGTTATGCTCTCGCATTGTTTATTTTCTGTGTTTTAGAATTCATATGCAGGTAATTTCTGTACGGGGTTAAAACCTACAATTCCATGATATTTTCCTTTATTTCTTCACATATTTCATTCCTAGGAACTTCCAATTAGAGTTCCTTAATTGTATACTCCATATGGGGACATATTATGTTGATTTCATCTAGTAAATGTTGGGGTGTGTTATATTCTTTCCACGACTACCCCATGCGTAGGGGGTGGTATCCCCCCCTGTACGTTGCGTCGGCCCCTGTTAGGGGGTAAGCAGGGGGCTGGGGTAGTGGGATGGGAATTTTTTTTTGGACCCTATATTAGGTGGCGGACCTACCTATGGTTTTGCGCATGGATTTCGCACATGGTTTTGGGCATGATGGTTTCTGTCCATGGTATTTTGTAGATTTGTTCAAGGGAACTACTATTATGTTCTAATCTAGGGTTAAAGGATTAGCATTTATGGAAGCTTCAACATGTATATATATGTATTGTAACATTGAAAGGAATATAATGAAAAATCAATTTGGTAGTCCCAATTTTGGGATCCAGGGGAAAATCTTTGTTTTATGTTTTATTATATTGCCATTGTTTATTTTGTATTTTTACAATTCGTATGCAGGTAATTTCTGTACTGGGTTAAAACCTACATTTGGTATAAGAGTTGTTTTGGCTTCAAGGGGACGCCTTTGTTACTGAGGGGTTTTTTGCTCGGGCTTGTGGTAGACCCTGTTCAGTGGGAGATTTGTGGGATCGATTCTTGTGGTGAAAGAAGATGGTGAGCAGTGGAAATATATAGATCGAGAAATTTAATGGTTAGAGTTTTGAGTTGTAGAAACTCAAGATGGAGGATCTTCTGGTGGATAAATATCAGTGGATTGTGGTAGATCCAGGTACTAAACCAACAACAATTTCAGCTGAAGGCTGGAAAAAGTTGGATTAGAAGGAAAAGAGCACAATATGATTGTGTGTCTCATATTTAATATTGTTGAATCTATTAGGAGAAGCTTCAACGAAGGCATTGTGGGATAAGTTAGGGACTTTGTACCAATCTAAGTCTCTGGTGAATAAACTATTCCTATGGAAAAAACTGTATAACCTGAGGATGAAAGATGGAGACTCGGTGACAGAGCATAAGAATGCATTTAATACTGTGGTAAGCCAATTATTATTTGTTGATATTAAAATTTCATATGAAGATAAGTGCATTTGTTTGTTGTGTTCTCTACCAGATTCATGGGATAGTCTAGTTGTTGTAATAGGTAGCAATGCAATTGCCTTGCAATTTGATGAAATAGTCTCATCCTTGCTGTTGGAGGAGATGAGACGAAAACATATGGAGGGCCAGAATGGAGATGCCTTCTTTGTACGAGGAAGGTCCCAGAACAGAAACAAAAATAAGTCCTTAAGTGGGAGATATAAATCTAGAGGGAGATTGAAATCTCTAGGAAAACTTGTAAAGGTGTGCTGGAAATGCAGAAAGGAAGGGCACTTCAAAAGGGGTTGTAAATCTAAAGATCCTGAGAAAGGAAAGGGATATGATAATGCTCCTTCTGTAGAGATGAAATCCACCTCAGATGAATGTGGGGATGTGTACTTGGTTTCTTCTTCAATTACACATACAAAACATGAGGCATGGTTGAATGACTCAGGTGCATCCTTTCACTTCACTCCCCATAGAGAGTGGTTATACGAGTATGAGAAATATGATGGTGGTGATGTCTTCTTAGGGATGATAGGAAGGCTAGAATTTTTGGTCATGGAAAGGTCAAGTTGAAGTTGCAAGGTGGAAGAATTAGAACACTTCATAGTGATCTAAATATTCCCGCATTGGCCAAAAATCTGAATTCTGTAAGTAAGCTAGATGATGCAGGTGTAAAAACAATGTTCGAGAAAGATACATGAAAGATAGTTCATGGAGCACTAGTATTGATGCGGGGAGTCTGGATTGGAACTCTGTACAAGCTTCAAGGTATCACTATTATTGATGGGTGCAACGGTTCTGTGGTTCCTGAAAGTGGAGCAGAAAATCTAGTGGTCTCTAGAGAAAAGACCATGCTATGGAATCAAAGGCTTGGAAATATTGGAGAGAAGGGCCTTCGAATAATTCATGGTAATGGTATGATAGAAGGTATGTCTAATTTCTCTTTGAATTTTGATTCCTGTGAAAATTGTGTATATGGGAAGTAGAATCGAGTGAGTTTCCCCTTTGGTGCTAAGAGGGCGAAACAAATATTAGAGTTTGTGCATAGTGATGTGTTTGGACTTATGTCGGTTCCATCAATGGGTAAGTATGTGTAATATATATCATTTATAGATGACTTCTCAAGGAATACATGGATATATTTCCTCAGGAAGAAATCTAAAGTCTTTGACAGGTTCAAAGAATTTAAGGCTCAGGTGAAAAACCATACAGAGAAGAAGATAAAGGTGTCGAGGATAGATAACAGTGGAGAGTTTTGCAAGAAGGAATTTGAAGAGTTTTGTACGAAGTGTGGTATATAATGGAAGAATACTACTCCATACACACCTTAGCAAAATGGAGTTGTACAAAGAATGAACAAGACATTGATGGAAGAGGCAAGAAGCATGGTAAGTAGTGCGGGGTTAGGGATAAGAATTCTGGGTAGAGGCCATGGAGACTGCATGTTACCTGGTCAATAGATCACCTTCATTAGCATTGGAGGATAAGACTCCACAAGAGGTATAGTCCGTTTGATTTCTGTTCAAATTTTTCTTTATCTATTATTGATGATGATCCCATAACTATGAGGGAAGCAGTAGATTCAGAGGAATGCAAACTATGGAAAGAGGCCATAGTTGATGAAATGACATCTTTAGCACAAAAATGAGGCTTGGGATATGGTAGAGTTGCCAGATGGAAGGAAACTGATTGGCAGCAAATGGGTTTTTAAGAAGAAGATGAACATAGAAGGAAAGGTGGAGAAATACAAAGCTTGGTTAGTAGCAAAAGGTTAGTCCCAGGTGCCGAGAATTGATTTTGGTGATATTTTTTCTCCCATTGCCAAGGTAGCTTCTATTAGATTAGTTTTATCTGTTTCTTCTAATTTTGATTTTGAGGTAGAATAGATGGATGTGAAGACAACATTTCTTCACAGGGATCTGGAAGAAGAGATATACATGAAGAAACCTGAAGGCTTTGCGGTGAAGGGTAAGAATAACTAGTATGAAAGTTCAAAAAGTCTCTATGTGGGTTAAAACAGTCACCAAGGATGTGGTATTAGAAATTTGATATATTTATACGGGGACTTGGCTTCTCCAGAAGTAAAGAAGATCACTGTGTGTATTTTAAATTAATTGGTGATCGTGTTATTTATCTGGTCTTGTATGTGGATGATATGTTGTTATTTGTAAACGACAAAGAAATTATCCAGGATTTGAAGACCCAATTGTCCTCCAAATTCGACATGAAAGATCTTTGTGCTGCAAACTATATTTTGGGCATGGAAATTAAACAAGACTGGGTAAAGAGGAAGTTATGGTTAAACTAGGGGAAGTCTATCGAGATAATACTGCAAAGGTTTAGTATGCAGGATAGTAAACCGGTGAAGGTTCCTATTCTTGTAGGTGTAAATTTATATGCTGAACAATGTCCCAAGATACAAGAAGAGGAAGAGGACATGTCCTGTGCTCCATATGCAAGTGCAGTCGGTAGCCTGATGTATGCAATGGTTTATACTAGATCAGAAATTGCACATGCAGTGGGAGTATTGAGCAGGTTTATGTCAAAACTAGGGAAGGAGCATTGAACAACAATGAAGAGAGCTTTCAGGTATTTGTGTGGCACTAGTGATTATGGTTTATTCTACCAAGTAAGACCAGGATTGGATAGATTTTTGGACATTCGTGGCTTTGTTGATGCAAACTGGGCTGGATATTTAGATCAGAGAATATCTACAAGTGGGTATGTGTTTAACCTATTTGGAGGTGGAGTCAGTTGGATGAGTAAGAGACAATATGTAGTGACACTTTCAACTATAGAGGCAGAATACATGGAAACCACTCATGCAATCAAGGAAGCAGTTTGGTTGCAGAGATTGTGTTCTAGTATGGGGTTAGTACAACGAGCTATAAGGATAGACTGAGATAGCCAAAATGATTTTTTCTTGGCAAAGAACCATGCTTATCATTCAAAGACAAAGAAAATTGATGTTCAGTATCACTTTGTGAGGGATATGGTTGAGGACAAAAAGGTGTTGCTGGTAAAGGTGGACACTTTGAAGAATACTGCAGATGCATTGACAAAGTTTGTGAGCACTGAGAAGTTCTCTTGGTGTAGAGAAATAATGGGCATTGTAGGGCCGGATCAATGACTAAGCTCTCTTGTGGAAAGAAAACAACAAGTGGGAGAATTTTGGGTTGTGTTATATTCTTTCCATGACTACCCCATGTGCAGGGGGTGGTAGCCCCCCTTGTATGTTGTGCCAAACCCTGTCGAGGGGTAGGCAGGGGGTCAGGGCAGCGCCCTGAGAATTTCTTTTGGACCCTATATTAGGTGGGCAGACCTACCTATGGTTTTGTGCATGGATTTCACACATGGTTTTGGGCGTGATGGTTTTCTGTGCATGGTATTTTGTAGATCCGGTCAAGAGAACTACAATTATGTTCTAATACAGGGTTAATGGATTGGGGTTTATGGATGCTTCAAAATGTATATATATGTATTATAGTATTGAAAGGATTATAATGAAAAATCAATTTTGTAGTCTTGATTTTGGGATCTAGGGGAAAATCTTCATTTTATGTTTTATTCTCTTGCCATAGTTTATTTTATGTTTTTAGAATTCGTATGCAAGTAATTTCTATATGGGGTTAAAACCTAGAGTAAATATGTGACCTATGTATTCCTGCATCCTTTGCAGGAGGAGATATTTTCTTTGATCATGCTTCTCAAAATAGAACATTGATCCATATTGTCTGCAACATGACTTCCATAATATCACATGTAAGCGTACATACCTAATCTTTCCTTTGGGTCATCTAGAATTCCTACAACAACTTCCTTTGAATGAAGGAGCTTCATTCCATTGGCCTGCTTTCTTGTTATGTCATCATACCATCATCCCATGAATTCTATAAGTTCTGAATTATTGATGAAACACTTATCTTTCCTCATGATCAATGAATATTCTATCAGAGAATCTGGAGGATCTTGCATAGCTTATACTGCAGATGTTATCTTATTGACTAATGTATGATGAGCCTTGTCCTAGATGACTTCTTCCTTGTTCATAAGTATCCTGTGAGCTTTCAATGAGGTTTCCAAGAGCTATATGCTACATAGCTATAGATTTTGTCCTAGAAATCTTTCATGTTACTTATGTCACACGCTCTTATTTCTAGATGCCATTATCTAATATGATGCATCCTATCTTATTTACCAAGATTCCTATCTATAATTTTACATAATAGAAGAGTACCTCTTAGTGAATGAGATTATCTCAGTCATGGTAGATAAATCTCATTTCCTCCTTCTTAGGTTTTGTTTCAGGTTCTTCCACTTCTTCGATAATATGGGCTTCTTCCTTATTTCTCTTGTTACTCTCCCTTTTAAGTTTAGGACATCTATAGTGCCCATATTCTTGACATCCATATCACTGCACCTTATCCATGTTCTTATTTTTCTTTTGAGGACAAAATTTACCAAACTTTCCATTTCCTTTTGTCATAACAACATATGCTTGATTTTTCTAATTGATCCCACATCAATTTTTGACTTCAGTCTGATTTCTTCGATCTTGCATAATGACCATAGATCTTGGAAAGGAGTGGCTTCTTTCTTCCCATAAATACTTGAAGTGAAGTTGCCCCATTCCTCTGGTAGTGCATTTAATACTGTAGTGGTCATTTATTTGTCAAACATTAATTCAACTATATCTTGAAGTTGATCTCTTATTTCTGAAATCCTCGCAAAATATGAGGCTATTCCCTCTTCCCTTGAGATATTTAATTTGTAGAGTTATTGCCTTAGAGAGATAACTTCTCCTGCAGCAAGCACGTAAAACAACTCTACAAATTTGTCATATATTGCTTTCAAAGTGTCTAATTTTGATACATATGGATGAGAGAGTATTTGATGGATTCTATGAGAATCTTCTGGGCCCTCACTTCCCCCTTCATGAATTTAGCAAGTTCTTGAGTATATTCTTTGGGAGGTTGGGTTGTTGACCCCTTGATGTGATCCATGAATTCATTCTCAATGAGGTTTAGGTATGTTATTTTCTTCCATGCAAGAGAATTTGAAGGCCGAACTAATTTGTTTATGTCCTTGCAAAAATACATTTTGATGGATTCAGATGAAGTCATATACTTACTTGAATAGATGATGGTTTCTTCACTTGCTTCCTCCTTAATTTTGATAGTGATATAGATAGTGGAAGATTGCTCCTTTAAGTATTCTTTGATGACAAATAGGTTTCTTTACAAACCATTTTGAGGAGAATGATAACTTCTTCGATCTAGATTTCCTTAGTCTTTGAAAAGATTCCACTCTTTAGATGATGGATGAGTGATGATCTCAGAAATGATTCTATGGTTTTGGTCTTGCTTCCTCCTTGGTGATGTTTCCAAGACTCCTGTTGAAGTAGATTTATTCGATCTAGGGGTTCGATATGATGAATATCTTGATCTCTTGCTTGGTATTATTTGTCTTGCTTTGAGCCCTTTCTTGAACATTGATCCTTATGTGTCTCCTTGATTATATGACCCTCCTTGACTTTATCAACTTAGCTCGGAGACCATGTTGATAAATCTAGGTCATCATGAATTAGGTGATTTCTCTTGATTAGTAATTGATTGTGAGTGTTTTTTACAACTTAGATTAAGATCTTCTAGTTGCTTAATGTTGGGTGCGTGTTATATTCTTTTCACTACTAGCCCCACGTGTAGGGGGCGATAACTCCCCCTATTCGTTGCATCGGGCGCAATGCCCTAGGGAATTTGTTTTTGGACCCTATATTAGGTGGGTAGACCTATCTATGGTTTTGTGCATGGTTTTCACACATGGTTTTGGGCATGATGGTTTTCTACCCATAGTATTTTGTAGATCCGATCAAGGGAACTATGGTTATGTTCTAATCTAGGGTTAATGGATTAGGGTTTATGGATGCTTCGACATGTATATATATGTATTTTAATGTTGAAAGAAATATAATTAAAATCAATTTGGTAGTCCCGGTTATGGGATCCAGGGGAAAATCTTTGTGTATATATGTTTTATGTTTTATACTATCGCCATTGTTTATTTTTTGTTTTTAGAATTCATATGCAAGTAATTTCTTTACGGGGTTATAACCTACACTTAAGTTATCAGTGTTCTTCTTCATCACACAATTACCAATGCATGAACATAAATAAACAAGAGACACAGAATGTAGGCTATCAGCTAGGGGCAAAACCTCTCACTCTTTGAGAGGAAAACCATAACGAAATTCTTCTTATAGATCTTCAATTGAAAAATACCAAGACCACGAAAAAAACCCTTGACACTAGAGTCCTTCCGAGACCAAGTGACTAGCCCCCTTTCCAATGTTTCTCTTCCTCTTCTCCTTCTCTTCAGAATCTCAGTATGTTCTTGTAGGTCTGCAACCCTACGACAAAAACCCTAGATTAGATTTGTTCCTTGAATAGTCTCTTCAATAGGGAAACTCCTTTGCTATCTTACTCGGCTTGCTTCAACAAATATTTCTACCCAAACAAGAATACTTCTAGGTGAATACAATCTTCATTCTTCCCTTGCCTATTTCAGACCTACAACCTTCACATGTGTGGGGATATACTATGCATAAAACAATCCTTAATGATGCCTCTCTCCTTCGCTAGACTTACTTATATTTTCACTGGCTTAGAGGCTTCTTCTAAGATATATTGCACACTTCTTTATGGAGACTTGCTTTACCGAATTTCTTGCCTCCAAATAATGCCAAGCATTGCTATATATACTTTTTTTCCCATGTTGTTTAGGTTGACATGATCTCATGAGTAGGCCAACTTTACCTTTATATAATTCTCCCTTCGTTGTAGGCTGACTTGATGAGGGCTAGTGACGAGGTCTTGGAGGATGAATTTACATAGACAAGTGTGACTCTTTACAATGTGTAACATGTCTTCATTACATGACAATGATTCTTGTATACTTTTATGACTAGATGACAATAATCGTACGGGATTTCAATGGGAAATTTTACTAAAATAAAATCTCTTGCTCATGAAACCCATGATGCAAGCATTACAATAAAATTTATTTTTATTACCATGTTACACTTTTTCAACAATTACCATGGCAATTTCCCATAGTAATTGTGGCAACAACATCTATTTGATCCCGTCAAACAAATACTAATAACTTTACCAAGGGATTTACCTGAGGTATAAGCTAAGGAAAAAACTACGTAAGGAGATGGAGATCAAGGTGTTAAGTGTGCAAGTGAACGATTTTTTCATGTATGATTTAATATGGAACAAGTGGGTACTAGTGGGCAAGGAGATGACTCAGATCTGATAGATTTGAAAAGGAAATGAAGACTAATGAATATAATTTATTAATCTATTTATGTCTGTGTAGCTAAAAATGCTATCTCTATGATTATAGTAATGGTATGATTTGATTATGTGACATTTGAAAGTATGTGCACAAAGTTCTAGTTTTTTCATGGGTTATAATTTGCAACGAAGAAGTTGATTCAATAATTTAAGATCTGTATGCATGTTTGCTTCTAGATACTTGCATACATATGCGGATATGATTCACATTAGTCACATTTATATTCTAAGATAATTAGCCTTTGGATTTCTTCTTGACCTGGGTTGTTTATCGATGTTTGGACGTCAAGTTAACTTATGAAGTCTATCTTATTTTCTGTTGTTTGTCAATGAATTCTTGATATGTTTGGTTGTGGATTGGTATATTGATCAGTTATAATGTTGCAAAAGTGTGACTGGATATGGTTCAATACTTTGTGATTGGTTCAATACTTGATTCAGTGGTTGTTTCAATGTTACAACGATCCAATTAGTTAAATGGTTCAATTTTCAGTAATTTGAGATATGTACATAGGTGTTGCACATAATAAGCATGTATACATGCAAGTCTACTTAATGATAGTGAGACATATATTCTGTGTTAAATTTGGTTAGGGTTTATAGTGCTGCTTGATGAGTTATGTTATATTTGATTTTGTTTGTTAATGATGTCTTGATCAAGATGGTTTATATATGTTGTGGATTGGTTGTGAATTGATTTGATCTGGATGAAGTGGTTGGTTGAGATTCAATTTAGTGACTGGTTTTCTTCAGTACTCAGTGGCATGATGTTATAATGATTTAGCTGGTTTACAGTGCTTCAGTGATTGTATTTCAGATTTAGTATTCATTTGGTATTGCGCTTATTGTTGGTGTGGGTCCAATGTGAAAATTTTATGAAAGGTGGCCTACAAGTTTTGATGTTTGTTTGAGATAGGTGGATCCAATATGAAATAATATGAAACGTGGTCCATGAGAGGTGCTGAGGGTGTGAGCCTTCAGTGGTAGTTGGTAAATTTGTTCAGGGGTAGGTGCTCCATTCTAGTAGGAGTTGGTAAATGAGATCAGGGGGTTGTAACTCCTTTCTAATGGGTGCTGGAGAATGAGTAGAGGTTGTAGCCTCCTGTAGGTGGGTGTCGGTGTGCTGGTAAGAGTTTGCGCTTATATAATATGTAAAAAATATTTTCTTTATATAAAAAGAAAGAAGATAGGAACGACAACAACAATGGTTTTCTCCCACATTGGGTTCCACCTAAAATCCCGGTGTTCATATTTGTTGATATGTTTATTGTGTGTGGATGATCTATCTTCTATTTACTGCTCATGATTACTTCTCAATAAGTGGATAATAAGATAGTGATGCACTGATAAAAGATAAATCTCTGATGGAACATATGAAAAATTAGTTATCTGAATATATGTGGTTTTCATTCACTAGAATCATGTACACACACAGGTTACATGAAGAACAACAGTGTACAAAATTATGAATGTGAAATTGAAATATAAAATGAATTAAAAATATTGATTCACCCCCAACCCCCCACGCCACCTCCCCCCCTCTCAGTATTTTTCCTAACAATTGGTATTAGAGCAGGTCCCTCAAAAGAAGCTTGATCACCTGAAGGGAGATCTAAATGGAAACACAAGTTGGAAGGAGTATTTTATGTAAAGCCACCTTTGTTTAATGGAACTAGTTTTATGTTTTGGAAAGTCAAAATGAGATCATATTTGCAGGCACTAAGAGCTGATGTATGGGAAACCGTTGAAAGTGGATATCAATACCCAACATCCATTCCCACAGATAATGTAGGAAAGAAGCAATATGAGAACAATGAAAAGACAATAAATGCTATCTTGAGAGGATTAGTTGAATTTGAGTTTGTGAAAATCATGAAACTGAGCACCGCAAAGGCAATATGGGATAATCTTTTCGAAAGCTATCAAGGTTACACTAAGGTAAAAAGTGCTAAAATTCAAACATGTAGAATTCAGTATGAGTCTCTTAGAATGCATGATGATGAAAGCATTGCAAGATTTTTCCTTAGAGTAGATAGAATTGTTAACACGATGGAAAGTCTTGGTGACGAAATAAAGGAAACTACTATTGTTGAAAATATAGAGAGACCATTAACCCCAAATTTTGATTCCAAAGTCTCCACCATTGAAGAAATGCATGATTTAAAGAATCTCACCATTGAAAAAATCCATGGGATCTTGAAAAATTTTGAGATGCGAAAAGGGGATATATTAGGTGTTAGAGAAGCAACATTCAAGGCCACATACAAAGGGAAAGAAAAAGAAAATCCTAAAGATGCAAGCGAGATTTCATATGAGGAAGAAGCGAGTTTCATGAGAAAGTTGCATGTAGGAACTGGTAAATTCAAAGGTAAGCTTCCATTTAAATGTTTTGCTTGTGGAAGAGTAGATCACTATGCATACAAATGTCCATATAAAGAAAATCATGATAAGAAATAAAATGGAAAGGATGTTGATAAGAAAAATTCCAAAAAATTTTTTTTTGCCAAGATTTTTTTTATTCTAATGAAGATAGTCAAAACACATTTGATGATCATGGAGATTCAGATTTAGATTCTAACAGTTGTTACCAAATACTTATGACTCTTGAAGATCAATCAACTAGTGAATCAAATAGTTGTAAATAAGATTATTTAATGAAATAGTAAATGAAATTGATAGATTGAGGAATGCAAACAAAAAACTGGAAACAAAAGAAAGTAGTATTGTCAAGGAAATGAACTTGCTAAAGACTCAATTAGTAGCAACCAATATTAGAAGAAGATACGTCTTAGAGAAACAACCTTGAGAAAAGGAAAGGCATTGTGAAAAACTAGAATAAGAAACTATTACTCTAAAGAAAGATTATGAGAAGATCAACAAATGGATAAAGGCATTTGAATCACTAGACAAGATTATCAATGTACAAGCTCTCCTCTAATCAAGACAAGCATTGGATACAACCACATGGATTCAGATTCAAAATGTAATAATAAGAACAACATAAGGCTTTTTAAAAGAAAACTAAATCAAATGTTATGCTTCTTAACCTGCAAAGTAATACTAAACAGAGGATATGCGAAGAAAAGATACCCAGAACACAGAATATGCGAAGAAAATATACCCAGAACAAAGAATATGCAATGATTTTATTACTCAGAGAGAAATGTTCACAGGCCTCTTCGAGGGGGAAACCTCCAATAGAGCAGAGCTCGATTACAAAACAAGACACGATACTCCTCGCAGGGAGTCTCTATCCTTTATATATGACTCATACATGCAATACCACAGGCCAATACCGTGGGTTTTATTAATTCTGTCTATCTAATACTACTGCCCATTTACCCTCTATCTAATACTACCGCCCATTTGCAACTAACTGTGGTCCATCATTAATTGCGGGTTAACCACTTACAATTATTAATATGGGCTTTATTGACTCTTGACTATGACGTGATCCCATGACATAAATAAGGGGGTTAGGGTGATGCTATGATCATGTTCCCCTCGCGAGGGTGGAAGCTCTTGAGGCTTGTCAAAGACCGTTCGATGGGGATTTAAAATATGCTGCATCTCAGGATGAATTGGAAGAGGTCTGGTTTCGACTACCTGGATGGCATTAAATTGCGCTACTACTCCATGATGGCCCTTTTTTAACAATTTTTCCATCCGATGCGAGCTGATGACAGAGGGTGCTCCCGCCTGGAGGCCATAGAGGGTATGTGTGGAGTTGTTCTGCTTAAAACTCATATATAGCTCCTGAAAATCCATTGTGATTGGCCCAAGGGTGCAGAGCCATTCAGCACCTAGGACAATGTCACATCCCCCCATGTGTATGGCAAACATGTGGGTTTTCAATTGATAATCCCCCATTTGAATTCTGACATTTTCATAGCGGCCTTCACATTTCATTGTGCCCCCATCTGCAATTTGGACCTGGAAGTTAGAGACTGCCCGTACAAAACAATGCGCTGCTTCTACGATTTTTTGATGGATGAAATTATGGGTACTTCCACTGTCAATCAAGACTATTACTAGGCGATGTTTAAGAAAACCCCTGATTTTGAGAGTTTGAGGGGAAGAGATTCCTGCCAACGCATTGAGCGAAATAACTGGGTCGTCAGATACAATCTCCTTTTGGTTGTCTTCTTTGATCGCCTCCTGTTCCTCAAGAGGTGGATCTTCCTCAGTGGAGCTGTAGTCAGTGGCATCTATTTGAAAAACTTGGGCTCCTTGCATTTATGACCAGGGGAATATTTTTCATCACAGTAGTAACATAGTCCTTGCTTCCTTCTCTCGGCCATTTCCTGAGGTGATACCTTTTGGACCTTAAGTGTCTGAGTCGTGGTATGAGCTTGTGTGGGACGACCTTTAGTGGGGAAATTGGGTGGCTGTATTGGGTTGTTATGGCATGTTCCACCTTACGGGCTACCTGGCAAGCTTCCGTCCATGTGGGAGGGTGGTGGAGTAGAACTTGAGCTTTGATGGCTTCTTTAAGACCACTGATAAAACATTCCGTGTAGAACTCATCGGAGAGATGCTGAGTGCGGAAGGCTAAGGCTTCAAAAGCGGTGATATATTCGTCCACTGTACCCGTCTGTCGGAGCTTAGTGAGACTGCCCAAAAAGGAGTCTCCTTGTTCAAAGCGATCTCGAAGGGCTTTGGAAAATTGGACCCAACTTGAAAAAGGTGCATTGCGATGCTGATGCCATTCCACCCATTGCCATCGTTGACTGTCCAAGTACATGGTCGCCACTCCAATCTTAGTCCAATCATCTTGGAGACGATTTAATTTGAAATACTGTTCCATTTGTGCTAGCCATGCGTATGGGTTAGAACCGTCAAATTTCTGCATATCCAACTTGGGAGGTCGCTGACTGAGTGGGAGATCTCTGTTCGGTGGTGGATGGGTGTGCCCGACGTGAGGAGAGTGGTTAGACTCACCCTCATGGTCATTATAGAGGTCCTCGAGAGCTGGCTCCTTGCCCTTATCGAGTGCTTGCTGTACCATGCTATATAGTTCGTCAAACTTATTGTCGAGCTTGCTCATATCTGTTTCAAGTTTGTCTAGTCTTTCATTGGCCATTGCTTGAGCTCTAGTTGCTACCATACACCAACTTGCTGAAAAGTTGGGACCGATTTTTTTTTTTTTGTGAAGAAATTGAATGGTACCACCGTGCTCAGCTCGTTGTCCTGATGCTTATGGGCTAGATCACAAATAAGTAAAGCTCCTAACGGAGTTTTACTCCTTCTTGATCAATACTGCAGTCGCCAAATCCTCAAAATGTCAATGCCGCCAAAAGTCCTGCGAAAATTATAGCCAGGCATAGGAACCCTTCACCACTACTCCGATTTGGTGGATCTGAGAGATCTGAATCGTGGATCACTGCTGCTGCTGATCTGATAGAGCTGCCAGACTGATGTCTGTTGCTGCTGCACTCGCTGATCTGGAATTGATGATGTGTGATCCCCCGATAGAAAGGGAACTATGGTCTTGAGGAGTGTCAGGTGCTACAGATCGCAATATACATAAGGGTCTGACAGTA
>APFE031191021.1:31718-68248 GCA_000404065.3 Pinus taeda
AATATATTTCGGCCATCATGTGCCCCTTCTGACCTCATATATTAGGGGGCATCTGTTATAGCTCCAAATCTCACTATTATGGTTTGTGATGCTGCACTCATGGCCTAGGGCAACCCCTCCTTCCAGACCTGGTCCCAAATCTAAAAAACAATGTTTTTATTCCCTATACGCGACATTGCCCTGAGTTAAACGCGTGTATACGCGGGTTCATATATACCCAACCCGCGTATATGTATTAAAACACTTAAAAAAATATATAACTCCTTATTTTCGGGCGGAGATCGCCGGTTTTATTTGCTGATCACCTGTCAGTGCCCGTGGCCTCAACTGTTCCCAACCAATTCCTAACTAAAAAACTAATTTGGAATTGGTATAAAAAGACATCAAAGGGAAGGCCTAAAGGAGGAGAGAAGAGAGAGAAAGGTTATTATACTGAGATTTTCCCTCTGATCAGGTCTGAAGACCCTTGTGCCTTCTGCACTTCCCCCATTTGTACAGGAAACCATTGTTTCCTTGTGATTTGATGTTCATCCCTTAGTTATGGCATCATGGAGTGAGTCTTGGAAGGAGATATGCTAGAGGCTTGAGGCGGGATGGATCCGGAAGGAGGCTGTGCTTGGAGCTTGCAAAGGTTTCTCAGGTGATATTACTCTTTTTGTACTTTCTATTTTTCTATAATAAAGAAACACGTCTTGATTCCCGATATGCTTCTTCTTTGTTTTTATGATGTTCATGTTTGAATTTCATGTATGAATGGATGTTTAAAAGTTCATAACTAACTTCCTTCTTGTATAACATAAAGATGGTTTTTATGTAAATCTTTGTCCATATACTGCTGCATTCTTTGGAATTGTTGGTTTTGCGGGGCAAAGGAGTGAAAGGGACGTGAAGAAGGGTTTGGACCCTTGAGGAACTACCCGAATGTAGGACCTGAGGTATGTCCTTCTTACTTTAGAATTAGCTTTTGCTAGCATAATGGCTGTGTGTGTGCATGTTTCTTTGTTTAGAAAACTTTTAGTCTGCTAGGGTTCCACCCAAAAGCCCTAGGGGATAAAATCCATCAACATGGAGGCTCCTGGGATTGATTTGATATGTGACGCCTTCTGCGCCCACTACGGGTGCTTGGATAACGACCCGTAAACAATTCACTGGTGGCAGGCGAGTCCGAAGTGGAGTTAGTAGGGGTGTGCCGGGGTTGGCCTCTGCGACACCCCATTCTATGACGAAGACGAGCCATTGTGTAAAGGGTGAAAGAAGGATTACAACCAGGCTCCACACTGAGGCCGAGAGGACCAACAAATATGGGAGAGGACCAACAGAGATGAGAGGATTTTTTCTTCTCAATCCCCCACCCGCCCCCTTCCAATACCGTGCATAAGACAGAGCAAATTAACAAGGGGCCAGAAACAAAGAATGATATGCTCAGAAGCCGCCTCTCAGAGCCAGAAACCTGGAAAGAGTCCTGGAGATGATAACCAAACCTATGAACCTCCAGAATGAAACCCAAACACAATGTTCTCATCCCAGGCCCAGGACCAACAGAGAGAACCAGGAGATGACCAGAGGTGAGGGGATGAGCCCAGCTCAGCGACTCACAATGCTTCAACATGAATCCAAGGCCGAGGCCATCCTTATACTGGCTGGACCCTCCTCGATAGACCCCAACCATAACTGCCTCATTGATGGTGGCCGCCATCTCTTGCAGGTAGCGACGTGCGGAGGAGGAAACCATAGCACTAGACGCGTAGAGAGAACCTGAATCACTTGACGGGGGAGTATAATGGCTCGCATGCCAGGCTCTCCTCCCTGAATTTGCATTTATCTCCTCATACAGGGTGGGCAGGTGTCGTGCCACCTTGCTCCACCCTCGTCCCATCAAATTATTCACAGCGTCAGTCACCCACATCCGGGGGAGCTGCATCTTTTTAAACCAGCATGGTGCATTCCTGGGCGTGATCATGATTTTGAATAATGTCAATTGTGCCAACAAGCATAGTGTGTCTCACTTCCACTCCCAAGTTAGCCAGGAGATCAGCAACCTTGTTGCCATCCCTCTTGGTATGATTGAAGATAATGGCTTGATTGTTGTGGAGATGGCGTTCTATGGCTTCCACCCTGGCCTCAAGCCTCCAGATTTTGGCTATTTTCCTCGCATGAGTCTCGTTTTGTAGTTGTTTGGCCATGTTGATGAGAATTTAGGAGTCCCCTTCAATTTCCAGGGGCTGGAGGTTGAGATCCTTGGACAGGAGAAGCCCTTGCCAAACCCTTTCCAGCTCTGCCGAGTTGTTGGTGTCCCAACCTATCTTCCCAAAGTAGATGAGGATTGGAGATCCTTCGTAATCTCTGAAAACACCCCCAAATCCTGCATTTCTGGGATTACCCTTGGAAGCGCCATCAAAGTTGAGTTTGATTGTGTTCTTTGGGGGATGGGTCCAAGAGTCCTTCCTACTGTTGTTGCGCATAGACGGGGTGGGGGAGTGAGTTCCCAGCGGGAGGTACAAATTCCAGTTTGCCCAAATGGCCTTTTCATTAGCTGTAGAGGGAAGGTCCTCCTGCATCCAGTTGCCAATCGCCAAGGTCTCCTGGAGGTTATGGCAGAGGTTACCCCATATAATTTGTAGAGGGGAACTTTGATCCTTGAATATGCGCTTGTTCCTTTCTTTCCATAAAGTCTAGAGGAGGAGACCAGGAATTATTCTCCAAAGGTGATTGAGAATTCCACTTTTGTAGGGGGTCTGGTGTCACTGGCGTAGTGAGTCGAGGATGTCTGCTGATCCTTTGCACTTTTGTTGACATCGAAAGCTAGCTTTCTCCCACAATTGATTGGCCAGAGAGCATGAATCGAGGAGGTGCTGAAAGGTTTCCTCCTGGTTTTTACAGTTGACGCACATAGATGGTCCATGAGAGTTCCTGCGTCTGAGATTGTCTCAGGTGAGAATTTTGCGGTGCCCCACCAACTAGAGGAAAAGAGAGAATTTGGACCAGATTCCTGAAGACCATATTCGGCTCCAAATGGGATCCAGGGGTTCCGAATCCGAGCAGATGATCTTGTAGGCCTCTTTTGTAGTGAAAGTTCCCCTGGGTGTGTATCCCCATCGAAGGATGTCCTTATCCTCCGAGTATCTGATTCGTCGATTTTGGAGCTCCCTCTGCAGAAGCTGCTGAGTGTGGTGATCTGCGTGCTCAATTATTCGATTGTTATGCTTCCATTGTCTGTATCCCTGATCTGTATCCTGGATCCTATTATGCCAGACTTCTTCTTGTAGCTTCCCTTCCCTGTAGCGGTGTGGAGTCTGTTCAAGGATATTGTGGAGCTTCGGTAGCTGATTCCACGCATCCATCCAGAACCGCGCTGATCGTCCATTCCTCACTTCCCAGAAACTGTGTTGCTGGATCATTAAGTAATGTTGTTTGGTTGCATTCCAGATTAGGGAACCTTTCACTGTGGGAGTGTATCTGATTAGGTCTTCCAGAGGTCTAAGGTTGGCATATTTGGCTGTCCAGATGGTTGTCCATGGCTTGTTGGGTGTTGTTATCCATTGCCACCAAATTTTTGCGCACATGATTGAGTTGCTGTGACTTGGGTCCCTTAGACCGATGCCCCCTTTTTCTTTAGGCTTACAAACTATGGTCCACCTTACCAAGGCCCATTTGTGGTGGGTACCAGTGGCGCCCCATAGGAAATTATGCTGAAGGACTTTTATTTTTTTGATTACCCATTTGGGTGCTGCCAAGATAGAGAAAAGATAAAGAGGCATAGACTGAAGAACCACTTTGATTAGAACCAAGCGAATGGCAATGCTCAGAGCTCTATGAGTCCAGAGATTTAAGCGAGATTCTAGCTTCTCAAGGAGAATATGCTAGGAAGCGTGCTTTAAGGTGGAGGAAATGAGGGGGGCTCCAAAGTATTTGAAGGGAAGAGAGTCAATGGTGAAGCCCAGGATACGAGCAATGGCGAATTGGGTGACAGCGGGGGTATGGAAGAAGTAGATTTGAGATTTAGCCTTATTGATGCTAGTGCCTGAAGCTTTTGAAAAATTGTTCAGCAGGGATTTAAAAAGAGAGGCTTCCTAAATGGAGGGGTACCCAAAAAGCATATTATCATCCACAAACTGTTGGTGAGATATCACTGGAAAATTGTGGATGGATAAGCCTTTGAGTTGCCTGGAGAGGAGGGCTTGCTTAATGTGACGACCCAGGTCTTCAGCCATCAACACAAAAAGGAAAGGGGAAAGAGGATCAACTTGCCTTATACCTCTGGAAGGGCTAAAAGGATGGGAGGGGATGCCATTAATGAGGATAGAGAAAAAAGTAGAAGATATAAGGCTCATCACCCATCACACCCACATAGGTGAGAAACCAAAAGCTGTTAATTTTTTTTGTATATAGATCCAGTTGAGCTTATCAAAAGCTTTTGAGAGGTCGAGCTTGAGAATCATACCTGCTTGTTTGGAGTGCTTGAGGGAGTGTATGATTTCATGAGAGAGGATGATGCCGTCCAAAATCTGTCTGCCCTCTACATAGCTCGACTGTTCCGGCGAAATGAGCATGGGTAGTAACGACTTTAACCTGTTGGCGATTACCTTGGATATCACTTTGTATATGACATTACAAAGTGCTATTGGTCAAAATTTGTCCGGTGTTATGGTGATCTCCTCTTTGGAGATAAGTGCCATGAAGGTAGAGTTGAGAGAGGGTAGAAGCCAGTGAAGGGTACGTGATTCCTCCACCACTAGCCAGACTTCTTCTTTTATCAGTTCCCAAAAGGTGTGGAAGAACATTGTGGTGAAGCCATCAGGGCTAGGGGCTTTGCCTTCCTTGAGTTGATGCATGGCTGCGTCCACCTCCTATTGCATGATAGGACATAGGAGGAGTTTGTTATGCTCTGCTGTTATGATTTTGGGCACATTAATGATGATTTTTTCTATGGCTGGAATCCTGTCCGCTTGGGGCTCTTGATGAACCTGCTGGAAGTGTCTTAGGAACTCCTACTCTATCTTAGCATGATTTTCCAATCTCTCCCCCTCTGGATTCTGAATGAACGAGATGGTATTGTGAATTCTTCTCTGAATTGTGGTTCGATGGAAAAATTTGGTGTTCCTCTCTCCTTCTTTCAGCCATCTAATCCTAGATTTTTGCCTCCACAGGATTTCCTCCTGCTTCCTTCTTTCCTCTAATTGGTTATGAATGCACTGTTCCTGAGAAAGGGTTTCCTCGTTGTGTCCTTCTAAGATGATGTGTTGCTAGAGTTCTGCCATTTCCTTGTTTAAATTCTGCTGCGCTTGAAAGATGTTTCCAAATGTCTCTTTGTTCTAGCTTTTGATTTGGGCCTTGAGGAATTTGAGCTTTTGCTGGAACTGAAACATTTTTGAACCAACTGGCGGAGGGAAGGAGGTCCATACTGATATGATGAAGTCTTTGAATGTGGGGTGTGAGAGCCAAAAAGCCTCAAAGCGAAAAGGTCGCCTTTTTAAATCACCTGGTCTTTGCCATTGGAGGGTGATTGGCCAATGATCCGAGCCTAAGTAAGGGAGAATTGATGCCGAAAGATCTCCTCCTAGATGCACTATATTGTTAGAGAGGAGGAATCTATAAAGTTTGGATGCAATTTTCTGCCTTCCAGTTCTTCGATTACTCCATGTATGCGTGCCATTGCAAAATTGCATGTCAATTAGAGTATTGTTTTGAATGAAATCTTTGAAGTGGGCGGCTTCCTCCTCCAATCTTGCTTGCCCACCTCTCTTTTCTTCTATCTTGGTTATCATGTTATAATCGCACCCTATGATCCACAATGGGTGGACTCTGTTGATATTGAGGTCTGCTATTGTATTAAGAACTGCTATTTTTTTGCTAGCTACCTGTGGGAAATAAACGTTGGTTAGATGACCATGCACATTGGTGCCTACAATGTGAAAGGTTGCCTGAATCATGTGATGTGTTGCATGGATGTCTGTCAGCTCAATCGCTTGAGTATTCCATACAATAGCCAAACCTCCCGAAGCCCTTGTGGCATCCACTGCTAATGAGTGACATTCTGGCCAAGCTCTGGAAAGAATGTTCCCAAGAGTGATATTGTTACACTTTGTTTCTTGTAGAAAGAAAATTTGTGGCTGCTCCTGCTTAATCATGTTTTTTATTAATCTGAGTTTCCCGGGACTGTTGAGCCCTCTTGTATTCCATGAGATCAACTTCATGATTCATTGATAGGGGTGGGCTTGTAGTACTTAGTTAACTTAGCATACCTGCCTGAATCCACCAGAATTTTCCCTAGCGCAATGGTTCGCTAGAGATCTGTTCTTATCCCTCACTTTTTGGAGTCTTTAGGGGGTAAGCCTCCATCCCAATGACTACCCAGTTGGATGCCAAGCTGCTGCTGCTGGTAGGCCCTGGAGATGATGACTTCCAGTTTTTTGATCTGGAGCTCTGATATTTTATCATAATCCCTTTTTTTGCAGAATTGCTACATCGCCAGGATGTCAAGACCATTTAGGTCAATGCTCTCAGGTTCTTCCTCCATTTGTTGTACCTAGTTTTCCTCATCTATAATGAAAGCTGGGCTTATGGATTGACTGGGAATATCATCAACCTCCATGTCTTTTGCTTTTCCGTCTGAGATCTTGCTAGCCATCTTGGGGGAATCCGAGGAGGTGATAGGGGAGCGGGGCCTGGGGGGGGAACTGGAGGGGTAAGGGGTAGCAGGGGAAGATGAGGGCTTAGGATTGGGGGATGAATGTAGAAGATGGTCAGCTGAGGGGTTAGCAAGGACTTCAAAACTGTTGCTGGTTGAAGGAAGTGAGGAGGCATCCTGATGGGGTTTTTTCCCTGACGGGGCTTTCTTGTGAGATCTCTTATGGGAGGCCACTTTAATGAAGCCATATTGATCTGGCTTCTCTAGGGGTGCAGCATTTAGGGAATTGAGATTGAGAGGACAATCTCTAAAGAGATGACCCAGAGCATGGCATCTTTGGCAGCGAAAGGGAACATGTTCATAATCTAGAGGTTGAACCCATTCAAAATCATCATGAAGAAGACTTACCGAGTCTGAGAGGGGTTTGCCCAGTCACATGAAGACACAAATATGGGCATAGGATGTGTATCTACGCAGCTTCGTCTCCTCCACTGATTTAACAAACTCCCCCAACCCATTTCCTATGTCCTTGAGAGAGTCTTCATTCCAGTACTCCACCGGAAGCGAGTACATGCTGATCCATACTGGAGCCCAACTTAGGTCCTCCTTATCCGGGTTGAACCTTTCCACCCATGCTCTTAAGTACAGGCCCGCTGAGTTGAAGAAATAGGGCTCTTCATCCATGATTCGGTTCCTATCTTCTATGAAAAGAAAGATCGCTGTAAAGAACCCTTTTGGTCCTAGTTGCAAGGTAACATGGCCTTTAGGCTTCCATTTGGCTGAGATCCAACCTTGCAGTGCCTTTCCATCGGCCAAAAACTGATAAATTTTCCAATAAGCACATGGTCCTTCATGAACTGGATTTTTCCATTGACCCTGTGGCTAGGCACTTCGATCTTGGGCCGTTCAGCGGCCACTAGTTTACAGGTCTTCAATGTGACCCTGTGCCTTTCCTCTGTCTCTGGTTTTCCATCTAATTTCTCGTTGCCTTCTTCTGTCTAGTGTGTGGACTTGTTTGTTTTCTACTGCCGCGGAAGACTTTCGTATTCCTCTTCTTCGTGCCCTGGTTCAGAGGACAGGGAGCTTGGTTGCACTGGAGGCTTACGTGTGGACGATAGGGAGGGCTTTGAGGCCCCCCCAATGGGAAAAATTCATTACCTCAGCGGAGATCCAAAGGCAGGTTTTTTAGTTGTTGACAACTGATCGTTCTGCAAGGAGCAGGGGGTGTGCAAGGTGTGCAGACTGCGCCGTCGTAGGGTTTTCTGAACCCTAGTTCCTAGAGCCCGCAGACCGCTTCAAACTCATTCCTGCACCAATGATCTCATATTCTAGATATGAGATTATAGTAATGGTATGATCTGATTATGTGATGATTGATAGTATGTGCACAAAGATATGGCTTTTTCACGAGTTATGGTTTGTAGCAAAGAAGTTGATTCAATAATTTAAGATCTGCACGAAAGTTTTCTTCTAGATACTCGCGTACATATGCAGATATGCTTCACATTAGTTATGTATATATTCTGAGACAATTTTCCTTTAGATTGCTACTTGATATGGGTTGTTTACAAATGTTTGGATGCTGAGTTAATTTATGAAGTCTGTATTAGTTGTCGTTGTTTGTCAATGAAGTCTTGATATGTTTGGTTGTGGATTGGTATATTGATTAGTTATAGTGCTGCATAAGTGTGACTAGGTATGGTTCAATAATCTGTGATTGGTTCAATACTTGATTCAGTTCTGTTAGTTAAATGGTTCAATGTTCAGTAGTATGAGATCTTTACATGGATTTTTCACATAAAAAGTGCATATATTCATAGGTGTGCTTAATACTAGTTGCATATATATTCTAAGTTAAATCTAGTCAGGGTTTGCAATGCTACTTGATGAGCTATGTTAAACTTTCTACTATTTGTCAATGTTGTCTTGATCAGGATGGTTTATATCTGTTGTGGATTGGATCTGCATTGACTTGATCTGGTTGAAGTAGTTGGTTGAGATTCAATTCAGTAATGGTTTTTCTTCAGTACTCAGTGGCGTGATGTTACAATGATTCAGTTGGTTTACAATGATTCAATGATTATATTTCAGATTTAGTATTTAGTTTGGTAGTGAGCTTATTGTTGGTGTGGGTCCAGTGTGAAAATTTGATGAAAGGTGGACTACGAGATTTGATGTTTGTTTGAGATAGGTGGATCTAGTATGAAATATTATGAAACATGGTCCAAAAGAAGTGCTGAGGGTTGGAGCCTTCAATAAGGGAGTCAAATATTCCTTCTAGTTGTAGCTGGTAAATTGTTTTAGGGGGTAGGGGCTCCCTTAAAGTAGGAGTTGGTAAGCAAGATCAGGGGGTTGTAACTTCCTTCCAATGGGTGTTGGAGAACGAGAAGAGGTTGTAGCCTGCCATGGGTGGGTGCCCACTGTTAGTGTCTGTGTCTTCACACTGCCATCAGTGATCAAAATTTGCTCTTTTTCATTTCATGGTTGGAGTCCCATACTGATGAGTCATTCCATTAGGTCATGGATTCACTGATGATTGGGTTTAAATCCAGTTTTTCTCCTCATAATTTGTACTTGCTGATCCTCTTTCATATTTCAGTCATGGTTCATGATTTATTCTACAGTTTATCTTAATAGGTCTTAGGTTTTGGAGTCTTAGGTTTTAGGGTTTTATCATGGTCAAAACCAGTTATTTCATGCCAATAATGGTCAACAAGGATATGAGGAGACTAATAATTATTGTTAAAAGCATAGTTTATCATTTTGAGATCCGAATGTAGTTGAGGTGAAAACAAAGTATTATTGCTTTTTATCTTTCTTCATGATGTAATTGTATTGTCTCTATATGTAATATTTGTTCCAAATCTCCTCCTAAGGTTGTGATGTTGCCAAGCACCTGCCACTGTAAAAATCAAGTCATCATGAGCACCAATTCACCTGCAAAGGAAAAAGAGAAACAAGAACTAAAACCCTAAATTCCTCTCCCACTGAGCTAGGGTTGGCTATGGGATCAGAGATATCTGAGTAGAGGAGGAATAAGGGATATCAGAAGGTATGAGTTCATTTGATATCATCAAACATCAGGTCTCCATCATTTGTCGAGAAGCCATTCCAAGGAACAAGCCATTCACTACACATAAGGGATGATTTTTTTTCAAACTGTGTTTTTGAGCAAGAAAAGATGAATTTGACAAAAGTGAGAGAGGTTGTTTTCCATGATTGACCCAAGACGAAAAACCTCTTTCATATTTTACAAAAGTTTCATGGTTTCGGAGAAATGTCAAAAACATTATTTGCCTTAGGAGGGTTAATGTACCTCTGGAGTGACCTTGGTAAAATCAAATTTTCTCCCGGATGGAATGATAAAATGACTTGCTTGATCAGTCCCCTGATAAGTAGACACAAATATTTTTTCAATCAGCTATCATTAACTCAATTGGAGTTGAGGAAGACCTTCAAATGGTGACTGCACCAACACTCTGCATTTTGGTAGCCTCTTTCTGCACATTTTTACCAGTATTGGGAGATTTGACATTTTATAGGGAAAATGAACTCCAAATTGAAAAATGAAAGATATTATGGAAATTAGACTTGATAAGATTTCCAAGGAGCTATCACACACCCAATTTGGACATCGGAAAAGCCTCCAAACATTACCTGCAAAAAGCGCTGTGCTTTGAGAAGGTGGCGCTGCGCTTTGAGGCAAAATTTCCAGTGCAAAAAACAACTAGCGCTGCGCTTTGAGGGAGGCACTACGCTTCTGTAGGGTGATACTGTGCTTTGGCCAGAAAATCCGAAAATCACTCCAAACTTCAAATTTCACTCAAAATTCCTCCAATTTCATGTTTTTCAAGCAAGTACTCCCTCCTATACAGTGTCTAGATTGCACATCTCATGTTTTAAACCTCTCCTCCATTCTTATTGCTAAACCCTAATCCTCCTCCATAAAACCCTAATATCTTTGATCATTTCACAAAAACCCTAATCTCTTTGTTCATTTCACTAAAACCCTAATATCTTTGTCCATTTCACTGTGTAGCCTCAAAACTCGAGCCTTTCACTTATCATTTCCTTCATCCTCACCTACTTTTCATCACTTATATTTCATTCCCATAAACCATCCTTTCACCCTTATAGTTTGTGTCCTAATCACATACATTCACTCATAAACCCTAGGGCATACCCTTCGCACCATTTACATTGTCCCATCTACATTGTCAACATTTGTGCAATTAAACAATTAGTTCAATGGACAGAGGAAGTGATTCTGACTATGATGAAGAGACAGTTGGGCCTTCAACTCATGTGGAAACAGGAGATGAACAATAAGAGACAAAAATTGTTGAGATACCGGTGTTCTTGACATATCAGAGAGAGTCAAGGAAGTTGTTTGCAGCTGCCAGGTAGGTGTTTACTCCACAAGGTGTGGAAGGGGCTTTTCCTTCTTCGTGAGCAAAACAGGTACAAGTTGGGCAGCTGAGAAAAGGCAAGGAGAAGATACTGGAGGATGACCTGGATGATGATCAAGAGAGGGAATTTTAGTTAGAAGAGCACGACGATGAGCCACAACACCATACCCATCATGGAGTAGAGATCATTGATTTAGAAAGCCAAGATGAAATTACAGCTCAAAACATGCTTATGATGGAAAAGGATGCACACATTCGAATGTTGATGGACACTATAGCAAGGAGTAGATATATCATCACATATTTAGAGCAGGAGAACAAACAATTGAGTGACAAGCAACTCCTCATGGAGCTACAAATGATCAAAGCAGACAGACCAATGGCTAAAGAGGCTCATGTCAAATTTACTCCTATTGAGCAAGAGATTGAAGATGATAGGTAAACATGGCTTGAGAGGGTTAACATACATATTGAAAGACTAATTGAGAATGACAACAGGGATAAGAAGATGCTCTGTCACATGGCCTACCATTACATGACCTGTAACAAAATCTGCAATATGAGGATTAGGAAGCTAAAAACTAGGTTGAGGAGAGCCTTAGAGGCCAAGAAAGAGAAATATAGGTTGGAAATATTAGCTAAAACCTCACTAGCCCATAAAATCATATGATGGTGGTGTCCCATGCCAAATTTGAGCAAGTTTTGGAGATTTTTTTTGCATTTTTCAAATTTTAAATTTTTCAACACAGAAAACTGGCCCAAAAGTGGCGCTGCACTTTTTCCTAGAGCATCAGATGGAGAAAAAGTTTGTATTTTTGGATTTAGCATGATAAGAACATACACCCTGGAAAGTTTCAGAAGTTTTGGAGGAAATCTGAGTCACCAAAAGGTCCTAAAAATACCAAAACATGACCTTTCTGCCTCATTTTGGACACACAAAAGCAGTCTTGGGAGATCCAAGTTTTTAGGGGTAAAATCACCTCCAAATTCAAATATTCAAGTTTTTCCAAAAACTAGATTTTAATACCTTTCCAATGTGCTATCTTGGGCTCAATTTGGTTAAGGGGAAGACCTCGAGAAGTAGGTGGAAAGCGGTGCTGCTCTTTTGACCAATTTGCCCAGAAAATCAAAATTTCGCCTGTTTTGACTGTGGATTTGTCTTTCATCTCCTCATGGATGATTTCACTCATGTAATTAATGACATGGTATGTAAATGTGATGGTGATTTTTTTTTATAGGATATATTCATTAGTTATAGGTGGTTTTGAGGCTAATGAATCAATTTCCCTACTTATAGAGGCAAGTTGTTTGACTGCATATATTCCAGTTCTTAGTTGGGAAATGGTTGAAACTGCCCCTCTTCTCATGGATTCGACTCCTGATGGTCAGGATGAGTCGTTTTAATGTCTATATTATGTATTTTCTTTGTCATTAGAAAATGTTGGACTCACTTGGATGCTCTGAGCTTGATTGTACATGATTGTAAGCAGTTTGGCAAGAAAATTAATAGGACTTGCAGCTATTTTTGTGGGATTCCTGTGGTATGGTGTTTTAGCATAGTTTCTTCTTTGTTATCATTTTTTTATGTGCTTTATGTATTCCATCATATATTTCACTGCTTCTAATTGAATGATATCAAGATAGATAGGTAGAATTTATTGTTTGCATTGCTCTACCTTGGGAAATCATTTAGTACTCTATGTTTTCTGCTGTTTGAGTAGGATCCATGTTTGTCACATGCCCTCCTCAGCTCCTCACCAGTATTATACACCTCACCTCACTTGATTTCAAGTGCTAAAGCCTATACCTACCTTGCCCCATAGAACACCCTGCATTTTGATGTAATTTCCCAGACCTAAACTGCCCAGCTCCATCTGATCCAGCAAACACCAATAAATTCAATCAAAACCTTTCAAGCTACTATACCTAGCCTAAAATCCCTATCTGATCCAGTCACCTTGATTGAGGTCCTAAAGGAGAGATCCTTCTACCGGCCTTTTAGGGCTAGCTACAAGGCTAAGCTCGGTTTGTGGTTACCATGGAATTGCCTCCTTTTAGCTTGAGGTTCAATCCAGGCTCTAACATAATGGCGACCATACTGGGGAATGTAGTGTTATGTTTCTCAGCAAAATGTATCAATTTTAGATATAATTGTTGATGGTGGATAATGATCAGACACCAGAAGGCTGAAATCATTCACCTGGCGACTCCAAATTAGTTTCGAGATCAGATCCAAGGACTCCACTGGAGGATGAACCCGACCAGCAGAAACATGAAAGGACAATATGGAAAGATCAGGTATTCAAGTTGGAATTTCATCCAAGACATTATGTTCTTTGTTATAAATTATTTCTTCTGTTTTCCCTAGAATGTCAAGAAGGCTTTACAAAGTATATTGCATTTGAGACAAGATCCTAGACCTGCATTTGATTCTTTCCCTTTGAAGATTGAGAAATATTCACATGCCTTTGATATCGATCAAGACCCTTCTTTTGAATGTTATGATGACTGTCTTCAAACTGATGAGCCTAAAGAGACCAAGATTGATTCTACAACTTTTGTATATACTCCTATAGCTTGTAAAATTCTAGATAGATACAAGCCTTTGATTTTACCTCCTATATCCCATGCTTTCCCTAAAAACCATTACCTATATCTACCAAGATTTGATGGTGAATGTGACAACATCACTACTGAGAGGCATGTACTAAATTTTGAGTCTTTTCTTGACCTTTTTGAAGTTGATGAAGAAGATGTTAGTATTAGGCTTTTTATCTTTCTTTGCAAGGCAAAGTCAAGAGTTGGTTCAAAATCCTGCCTAATGCAAGCATCTCAGATTTCCAACAGTTTGTCAAAGTGTTCCTCAACAAGTGGGTGGTAAAACAAAACCCTTTCTTGATTCTAGAAGAGTATAACCAACTGAAAAGACAACCAGGGGAAACAGTACAACAATTTTCTACCATGTTTAACCAAGTTTGTTTTTTGATGCCAGTTAATATAATAACTCCTCTTGGATCCACTCTCTTACACTACCCGGAAGCCTTTGATCCGAAAATGGAGTTTCAGCTGAGAGAAAGGAACCTTGCAACACTTGAAGAGATGCAAAGTAGTGCAGTAGATGTAGAGGATAATCTGTTGATCAGAGGGGAAAAGTTGAAAGACGAAGAGATGAAGAACATAGATCCAGATGAAACGACATCTTTAGAGGTAAATATCGACATTTTGGTAAGTGCAGTGGAAGAGATGATGCAAAAGATCACCACAAAGAATGAGTATGATGTTCAAGAACATGGCTCGCTGATTAAAGAAGAACAAGTGGCTGATCCAAAACATTTCCTTTCTTATCCCAGTTGTCATAGATCTGATAGTGATTGTTTTATAGATCATCTTAGAGAAGAGAGATCTGTTGATATGACATGTATGCTTGATGATGTGTTTTATACTGATGATTTGCCTTAGTTTGATCAGTATGATGATGGTTATGTTCTCTAAACAAAAGCTAGTCTTGCCGACAAATCAACAAATGGTTTGTGGAAGGAGGAAGTTCACTTTTAGTAGCTCAAATACAGTGATCAGCTGTTGCATATCAGCTATGGAAGTGAGGAGGAAAGTGCAACAACTTTTGAAGTAAGTGATGGATATTTTGATTTTTGTTTTACTTCATTTCAGTTCATCAGAGACAACTTTCGTGCAATCAAGAATCAACTGTCGATAAGTTTTAATCTTGACCATCTAGAGGGTGATGGAATCCTTGTTCGAGACTTCTCATATCTAGATTTGCAGCCCCCGAATTCCATTGATTGTCAAGTTGTAGATGAAGACTTGGAAGCTGGAACATATGATCAAATGATGCAAGATGATTCTATACCATTCTGTTTTGAATCATTTCAGTTTTTGAAGGGAATTTTGCATAGTATATCTTCAAATGAGTAACCTATATAAAATCATGCAATCTCATTGGAACCAATAGAAAGTGGGTCGCAACAGTATTTTCAACTTTTTCATGATCCAATAGCTGATGTGTTGGATGATATCTGCAGTCAAAGTCCTTCTCCATTAGCTAACTGTGAGCTTGAAAAAAGTATTGATACAAACTTGATCCGACAGCCGGTTTCTTTGTCATTATCAACAGGAGTCTCGTCACAAAGCTCAGATGGAAGTTTGCATTCACAGTATGAGGAGAAGAAAAGTAATCCATTGGATGAGCTAAGCCCTAGTGCACATGAATTTCAAGATCCTTATGCGGTATTTTTGGAGTCGGATAGAGAATCCATATTATTCAATGGATCTATTTACAAGTTTTCATGGGAGTTGCCTTTCAGTAGTTCTCTCTTGTTGTTCATAAACAAGAGCTTGCAGAGAATTAAAATAGCAGCTAGAATGCTTACTTGGTTGCATTGGTTTTTTCATTTCACTTGATCAGTTGATGAATAAAATAATTAGAGTAGTTTTTATTGAATAAGCTCCACTTCGAGCGTCTTTTCCAGTTTGTTAGTTGTGTTTTAGTATTGAGTTAGTTTCACGTTAGTTTGTGTCTTTGAGTCATCAGTATTCAGTCATGTATTCTAGATCTAGCTTTTCTTACTTCATACCCAATGGATAAAGCTAATAGGTTTATGGTGTTCTTGGCACCTCCAAGGAGCTACCATCCCCATTGGAGCCAATGTTAGTGTTAGTGTCTTCGCACTGCCATCAGTGATCAAAATTCACTCTTTTACATTTCATAGTAGGAGTCCCATACTGATGAGTCATTCCATTAGGTCATGGATTCACTAATGGTAGGGTTTACATCCCGTTTTCTCCTCATAATTTGTACTTGCTGATCCTCTTTCATATTTTAGTCATGGTTCATGATTTATTCTACAGTTTATCTTAGGTTTTGGTGTCTTAGGTTTTATGGTTTTATCATGGTCAAAACCAATTATTTCATGCCAATAATGGTCAACAAGGATATGAGGAGACTAATAATGATTGTTAAAAGCATAGTTTATCAGTTTGAGAGACGAATGTAGTTCTCACCTCAAAAATGGTCAGCAAGGATATGAGGAGACTAATAATGATTGTTAAAAGCATAGTTTATCAGTTTGAGAGACGAACGTAGTTCTCACCTCAAAACTTGTTTTGAGGTGAAAACAGAGTATTATTTCTTTTTATCTTTCTTCATGATGTAATTTTATTGTTTTTATTGTTTCTATATGTATATTTGTTCCCAAGATCCTCCTAATCTTGTGATGTTGCCAAGCACCTGCCACTGCAAAATTCAAGTCATCATGAGCACCAATTCACCTGCAAAGGCAAAAGAGAAACAAGCACTAAAACCCTAAATTCCTCTCCCACTGAGCTAGGGTTGGCTATGGGATTAGAGATATCCGAGAAAAGGAGGAATAAGGGATATTAGAAGGTATGAGGCCATTTCATATCATCAAACATCAGGTCTTCATCATTTGTCGAGAAGTCATTCCAAGGAACAAGCCATTCACTACACATAAGGGATGGTTTTTCTTCAAACTGTGTTTCTGAGCAAGAAAAGACGCATTTGACAAAAGTGAGAGAGGTTTTTGTCCATAATTGACCCAAGAAGAAAAAAATATTTCAGTTTTTACATAGGTTTCATGTTTTGGGAGAAATGTCAAAAACATCATTTGCCTCAGGAGGGTTAATGTACCTCTGGATTGACCTTGGTAAAATCAATTTTTTCTCCTAGATGGAATGAACAAATGACATGCTTGATGAGTACACTGATAAGTAGACTCAAACATATTTCCAATGCACTATCATGAGCTCAATTTGGAGTTGGGGGAGACCTTCAAAAGTTGACTGCAACAACACTCTCCATTTAGGCAGCCTCATTCTGCACATTTTGACCAGTATTGGAAGATTGGAATTTTGATAGGGAAAATGAACTCCAAATTGACAAATGAAAGATGTTCAGGAAGGTAGACTCAACAAGCTTTCCAACGAGCTATCACATGCCCAATTTGGACACTAGTAAGGCCTCCAAAAGTTTCCTGCAGAAAGCATTGCGTTTTGATAAGGTGGTGCTGTGCTTTGAGGCAAAATTTCCAGTGCAAAAAACAATAGGCACTGTGCTTTGAGGGAGGTGCTGCGCTTCTATAGGGTGGCACTGCGCCTTGTCTAGCAAAGCCAAAAATCACTCCAAACTTCAAATTTCACTCAAATTTCCTCAAATTTTATGTTTTGTAAGTAAGTAATCCCTCCTATATAGTGTCTAGATTGCACATCTCATGTTTTGAACCTCTTTTCCATTCTTATTGCTAAACCCTAATCCTCCTCCATAAAACCCTAATCTCTTTGTTCATTTCCCTAAAACCCTAATCTCTTTGTCCATTTCATTGTTTAGCCTCAAAACTCGAGCCTTTCACTTATAATTTCCTCCATCCTCACCTACTTTTCGTCACTTATATTTTAGTCCCATAAACCATCCTTTCACCCTTACAGTTTGTGTCCTAACCACATACATTCACTCATAAACCCTAGGGCATACCCTTCACACCATTTACATTGTCCCATCTACATTGCCAACATTTGTGCAATTAATCAGTTAGTTCAATGGACAGAGGAGGTGATTCTGACTATGATGAAGAGATAGCTGGGCCTTCAACTCATGTGGAAATAGGAGATGAACACCAAGAGACAAAAACTATTGAGATACTGGTGTTCTTGACATATCAGAGAGGGTCAAGGAATTTTTTTGCAGCTTCCAGGTAGATGTTTACTCCACAAGGCGTGGAAGGGGCTTTGCCTTCTTCGTCAGCAAAATAGGTACAGGTTGAGCAACTGAGCAAAGGCAAGGAAAAGATACAGGAGGATTACTTGGATGATGGTCAAGAGAGGGAATTTTAGTTAGAAGAGCATGATGATGAGCCACAACCCCATACCTATCATGGAGTAGAGATCATTGATTTAGAAAGGCAAGATAAAACTACAACTCAAAACATGCTTATGATGGAAAAGGATGCACACATTAGAATGTTGATGGACACTATAGAAAGGGGTAGATATATCATCACATATTTAGAGAAGGATAACAAACAATTGAATGAAAAGCAAGTCCTCGTGGAGTTGCAAATGATCAAAGCAAACAGACAAATGGCTAAAGAGGCTCATGTCAAATTTACTCCTATTGAGAAAGAGATTTAAAATGATAGGGAAACATGGCTTGAGAGGGTCAAAATACCTCTTGAAAGACTAATTGAGAAGGGAAACATGGATAATAAGATGCTCCATCACATGGCCTACCATTACATGACCCACAACAAAATCTGCAATATGAGGATTAGGAAGCTAAAAGCTAGGTTGAGGAGAAAATTAGAGGGCAAGAAAGAGAAAAATAGGTTGGAAATATTAGCTAAAGCATCTATATCCCATCAAAGAAGCTGATGGTGGTGTCCCATGCCAAATTTGGGCAAGTTTTGGAGATTTTTTTTTCATTTTTCAAATTTTGAAATTTTTAACACAGAAAAATGGACCAGAGTGGCGCTGCGCTTTTTCCTAGAGAATCAGATGGAGAATTTTTTTTGTATTTTTGGATTCATCATGATGAGAACATACACCCTAGAAAGTTTCAGAAGTTTTGGAGCAAATCTGGGTCACCAAAAGGTCCAAAAACTACCAACAAATGATATTTCTGCCTCATTTTGGACAAACAGAAGCAGTCTTGGGAGATTCAAGTTTTGAGGGTGAAAATGACCTCCAAATTCAAAAATTCAAGATGTTCCAGAAACTATAATTGAATACCTTTCCAATGAGTTATCGTGGGCTCAATTGGGTTAAGGGAAAGGCCTCCAAAAGTAGGTGGAAAGCAGAACTACGCTTCTGACCATGGTGCTGTGCTTTTGACTAGTTTGCCCAGAAAATCAAAATTTCGCCTGTTTTGACTGTGGATTTGTCTTTTCTCTCCTCATGGATTATTTCACTCATGTAATTAATGACATGGCATGTAAATGTCATGGTAAAATAGTGTTAGAGGATAGATTCATTAGTTAGAGGTGGTTTTGAGGTTAATGAATTAGTTTCCCTACTTATAGAGGCAAGTTGTTTGACTGCCTATATTCCACTTTTTAGTTGGGAAATGGTTGAAACTGGCCCTATTCTCATGGATTAGACCCCTGATGGTCAGGGTGAGTGGTTTTGATGTCTATATTATGTATTTTCTTTGTCATTAGAAAATGTTGGACTCACTTGGATGCTTTGAGCTTGATTGTACACCATTGTAAGCAGTTTGGCAAGGAAATTAATAGGAATTGCAACTATTTTTGTGGGATTCCTGTGGTATGGTGTTTTAGCATATTTTCTTCTTTGTTATCAGTCTTTTATGTGTTTTATATATGCCATAATCTATTTCACTGCTTCTAATCGAATGATATCAAGATAGATAGGTAGAATTCATTGTTTGCAGTGCTCTACCTTGGGAAATCATTCAATACTCTATGTTTTCTGCTGTTTGAGTAGGATCCATGATTGTCACATGCCCTCATTAGCTCCTCACTGGTCTTAGACACCTCACCTCACTTGATTTCAAGTGCTAAAGCCTATACCTACCTTTTCCCATAGAACACCCTGCATTCTGATGTAATTTCCCATACCTAAACTGCCCAGCTCCATTTGATCCAACAAACACCAAAAAATTCGATCAAAACCTTTCGAGCTACTATACCTAGCCTAAAATCCCTATCTGATCCAGTCACCTTGACTGAGATCCTAAAGGAGAGAGCACTCTCCTGGCATTGTAGGGCTAGCTACAAGGCTAAGGTTGGTTTGTGGTTGCCTCGGAATTGCCTCCTTTAAGCCTAAGGTTCAATCTAGGCTCTAACACCTACATGCTAATAAGAATATGAAATAGTAAAATATGTAACGAAGATTTTCTTTATATAATAAGAAAGAAGACAAAGACAAAAATGACGGTGGTTTTCTCCCACATTGGATTTCCGCCTAAAATCTCGATGTTCATATGTGTTGATATGTTTCTTGTGTGTTGATGATCTATCTTCTATTTACTGCTCATTATTACAACTTAATAATTGGATAATAAAATAATGATGCATTGATGAAAGATAAACATTTGATGGAACATATGGAAAATTAATTATTTCAATATATGCAGTTTTCATTCACTAGAATCACGTACACAAGTGTGTTACATGAAGAACAATAGAGTAAAAAAATTATAAATGTGAAATTGATAGGTAAAGTGAATTAAAAATATTGATTCATGCCCCTGCCACCCCCCTCCCCCAGCATTTTTCCTAACAATTGGTCTCACAACAAGTCCCTCAAAAGAAGCTTGATTGCTTAAAGGGAGATCTAAAGGGAAAAGGAAAATGGAAGGAGTATTTTCTGCAAAGGAACGTTTGTTTAATGGAACTAATTTTATGTTTTGGAAAGTTAGAATGAGAACATATTTGCAGTAACTAGGAGCTGATGTATGGGAAACTATTGAAAGTGGATATCAATGCCCAACCTCCATTCCCACAGATAAAGCAGGAAAGAATCAATATGAGGACAATGGAAAGGAAGTAAATGCTATCTTGGGAGGATTAGCTAAATCTGAGTTCGTTAAAGTCATGCAACTGAGTACTACAAAGGCAATATTGGATAAGTTTGTCCAAAGCTATGAAGGTTACACAAACGTAAAAAGTGTTGGATGTTGTTGATCAGTTCTATTCTACTTAATGATTTTTATGTTGGAGGTACTCTTTGTTTGCACATATGTTATCGATCCATGTATATGCTACCTATTAACATAAAAAAATCATACACTTGCTATTACAATCCATAAGACATTAAAAGTGTCCAGCAGAATGCACAGGTGGACATTTATCCAACTGAATACATTATGAAGATTCAAAAATCAAAAGTTCTCCTAAGGTCCAAAGTTTATAAAGGAAAGCAATTAAGGCAATGTGTATATTTCTTCAATAAATGCACACGTGCGACATATCCTCAAAAAGTCGTGTAGTTGCAGAAAAGATGACTCAACAATCCAAGACCACTTTACACACTTGGAGCTAATTTTTTGATATGAGATCAGTTTAGTACAGTCGAATTCGAGCCTCCTTGGAGAAGTGAAACCCTCAATGGAATCCTCTTGTCCTACTCATGTGTATTTATCATATATGTACGAAGAGAGGGAAGAGAGATTAAAAAAACTCTATATAAACAGGCCATGGGAGAGTAAACAAGAAGAGACATTGTTATGCTGGCCAAATCAATGTTTGAGAAAACCACCATTACATTGTTGAAACCAAGGAATTGAAGAGAACTAACATGTTAGCCATATTTCTTCTAAGCAACCCAACATCTTAGTGAGTGAAGAGGAATCCACCCTTTGGACAGTCTTCACACTTATTTGAGAGAGAGGAGAAACTTGCATAGAGATTGAGGAAAAGAAACCCCCTTGCTGAGGATTTTGGAGCTCCCTATCTCAAAGAATTCTCTTCAAGTGTTTGAGATTCTAATTGTATTCAACCTCTACCACCAAAAATCAATAAAGGAAGATTTTTCCATATATTATTGATGTGTTTGCTCCATTTGAGCATTGTTTTGTTCATGCATTGTTACACAACATTTTGTCACTATCCCTGTACTCTAGTCTATGATCCTGGAGGACCTCTACAGTGTACCCGACATGATTTCCCATCTTGAAGAAACTCTCAGTATGTCCCTCTTCATGAGCATAATAATTTCCCTTTACACCATTTCCCAATAATCTTTCTTCTATCCCATTTTACAAGACCAATGCTACTGACCAGTTTTCTCCTCGCACCGATTTACAAAGGTTAAAACTAACCCTCGTGCTGATCGGATCAATTGAGCCCTTTTCCAGTCAGGCTGATCCTCTTTTGGAAGGTTTCTCAAATAAGGAACTGAAGCTTCCATGTCTAGAAGCTTCATAACGGAATTCTGGTAGATGGTTGGGACGGATAGAGCCAATGAAATTAGTTTCGTCTCCTTTCCTGATCCAAAATGGATCCTAAAACCTCTAAGTCTAAGTCTTTAAAACTATCGGGAAACACTATCACAAGGGGAAACAATGAAATAATGGCGGAAACAGAGCAAAACAAAGGTTCAAATAGCGCTGCACAGGAGCTATTGGATTGGACAGATTGATGGTATAGATTAAATTGGGATATCACAATCAGAGCAAACCAGTAGAGTATATTGGAGGCAGCCTTATGGAAATCGTGATTTAAAGAGGACGGTTTATTGAGCTCGCAAATCAATGGCCCAGATCAACTCGCAATATCACAATGCTGTAATGCAAAGGGAGGACTTACCGAAGGCCTGAAGACCATGCAATATGCGATTGGAATATATCACATCGCAAAATACAAAGGGGTGATGCCAATGGACCATGAAACAGCGATACACCGATAGCCGATAAGGCCGATCGGAGAAATCAATGATCAAAGATCAGGGAAGTGAAGCGACATGTGCAATGAGCAGACTCGATGGGGTTTATAAATGTGGCCCTATAAATTTTGAGTTCTGATATAAAAGTGTTTTCGGGCTTTTCTATGTATTAGCACATTTCTGTTATAAAATTGAAATACAAAAGGAAATGACCCGAAGTGATAAAGCCGGACCCAAAAGATTTATAGATGTGGCTTTATATTATTTGAGTTCCATGGTAAGTGGGATTTCAGGCGGACTTCAGGCGGTAAGCGGTATTGGAGAGGCTCCGCCCAATTCCATACATTGGCCGACACGTAGCACATGCAGGAGAGAGAAAACCGCCTTTTCGAGTGGGTAATCTTTGTGCACATAAGCCACTCGAAATGGCTATCAGCCATTGGATCAGAGATCAGGTAGATCAACAGTGTGAAATACAAAGGGGCTTGCGACAACAATATAAAACATACCTAATAGGATTATAGGTCAGATTCAATATCTTTTGAAGTCCGACCTTGGCTGATTTTCCATTGTTTTTCAGTGTATTCTATGTATTTCTCTGTAGAGTGTTTTCTGGGATTTTCACCCGCGCCAGTGGTCCTTTCCGTTACAAGTAGGTGGCCACCATACCTTAAGCATTTTACAACGATTGTTTAACACTTGAAAGGGAGATGAACGGATAGGGGCTGAGAGCTAGAAAGCTCGAGAAAGGAATGCAGACAGACAACACCGATATGCTTAAAATCCATCACATGGCAGGTCAGAGGAGACAATTGTTCAGAGAAGCAGTTGCTCAGATAGTCACAAAGAGACAATCAGAGAAAGCAGAAGACAAAGAGCAAGAGGGAGAGTCTGTGTACTCTTGTAGACTTGAGGATTTCAAGTAAATCCCTGTTGTTTTGTCACTGTTGTGTTGAGACTCGGCTTGAGCTCACACTTGTAATAATATGCTCTTAAAGACATAATACAGAGGTCGACACTAAAAGCTGAACCAGGAGAAATAGCCAGGAATTCTAGTGAACTCCTTGATTATTTGCTGTGTTGATATGTGTGTCTGTTATGTTTTCTAACTGCTCATTCTCTATATTATTCACAATATTTTCAATCCGTTGCACTAAGTAATATAGGCATTTATCTCACATCCATCCAAGCTATATAAACCTCTCTTTTTCCCAAACAAAAGCTAGTTGGATTTTTGGAGCAAGTTTAAATAACCAACAAGTCATTTATAGCTTGTAGCTTTCTAGTGTATGTTTGAGGGAGAATAGTGTGATTTTGGTTTGTTTTGAGATTAGAGGGGAAGAGGCCTTAAAATTTCCGTTGTTGGGGCTATCCATGAAGTGTTAGCAAAAGTGTGGGAACCCGGATACGTCGGAGGAGACCAACAACGTCAAGGCACCAGTTGTAATCTATTTCTGATTTATATTAATGAAACTATCGATTGATTTCGTACATAAAGGGTCAATTTACATCTTTATGGCTTAATGTTCCTTGACCTATTAAGTAGGCTGAATATAATATTTCACAGTGTCATGTTTATTTTTGTTGTTGTTTTCTTGTTTCAGGTATTCGAAGGAAGGAAACAGAAGATAGCTGGAGTGAGGAAGCAAGATCATCACTAAGCAGAGTAGAGTTCTAAGAGATAGGCCCTCTTAATTGATTATAGCTTAAGGAGATTTTCCATAGATTTTTTGTTTATGGCTAGACCTGCTCTCTCGGGCTAGAGGAATTGTTTGTGTCCGCACTTAGAATTTACATGCACCAGAAATTGGTGACTCTGCTCGGGAGCAATTCCTTTTGTTTGATTGATTTTCATTTTATGGTTTTATGTGAACTTTTATAGTATCACCCTTTCCCTTTAATGTTCTCTGCTTTTCCTGGTTTACTGCTCTGAGCCTGAAATTTAAAGTGGCAAGTCTGGTCTTAGCCTTTGAAATTTTTTATTTTTTTCCTTGAATCCTCAGTTAGTGAATTTATTTTTCTGATAGTCGCACTGATTAGCATGAGTTTCACAAAAATAGTCACGATGACCCCCTTTTGGTGCGTGTTTTCAATTATACAACCGTGCTGATTCTTGTAGGTGAAGATCAAGGTTTCCCCTAGATCATAACCAGTGTGTCTTGCCCTCTTAATTTTTGTGTCTTAGCTCATTTTTCCTGTGTTCTCCCTGACTAGAAAGCTTCATTAGCTTGGTTTGTGTGATTGTTTGGTTTAGCCGACCCTCTGATGTGTTAAGTATGGCCCCGTGTTAAGTTCTTTTTTATTTTTTGTTTGAATCCCTCAATCAATGCTACTTGTAGCCTGGCCAGTCGCGCCAATCAGCCCATCAACACTAGTTGTAGTCTAGCCAGTCGTGCTGGTTGTGCTGATTGACAGTAGTTGTCAATTAGGAAGTGTTGGGTAGTGGAGGGCCCGTGTAATGGTTTTGGGGCTCAAAGCCCACAATTTTGGGTGAAAGTATAGTAAAGACTCTGTGAAGTGCATGTGGTGTGGTGCAAATTGTAACGAGTCAAGTCAAAGGGTTGTTCACCCAAGAATAATGTAAAATAATAAGAAGTGAGTCAGCCTACCCATGGTTTGCGAACCATAGGAATGTATAAATAGTACAAGGATCTATAGCTAGAGGTCAGTTTTTGGAAATTATTGGTTTTGGATCTTAATGTTTATGGGTTTGTGAAGGCAATATTCTCTATGTCTATAAGTCCAAGTCAAAGGTGTTGGTAGAGGGATAGAGGCTCTGTAGCTGTGTGCGTAGAGCCCTGGTAGAGTTTGCAGCTATGTGCGTGGAACCTTGTAGCTGAGTGCGTACGGCGGATCTGGTTGTATTGGTGGAAGATATTAATAAAGATAAGTTGTTTGCTGAAATATCACAGATCCATTGTGTTATGGCTTATGCATCTGTTATATGAGCTTATCTCTTTTTATAATTGCGTGCACTGGGTTTATTGTTAAATGTTTGCTTATAGACTATAACTAGAAGAATAGATCTGGAATAATTTCATTAATAATGTATAATTGTGCGGATCTACGTGAAAGTCTGATAGTAGTACAAAGTGGCACGAGGCCATAGAACGGTTTGCGACCCCTCTAGACCACATCAAGACATCCCAAGGGTGCCGAAACTTGGTGTTAGCTCCCTCGCCTGCTACCTCAGGTGAGACCTCAGTCCGCACTCTACGAGTTATTGCCGAAAGGGCCGGTAGCTGCAGGATTTGTTTGGCTAAAAACTCTTTTGAACTTGGGCCAGGGCCCAATAAGCCAACAAATGGTTCCGTTGCTGGGACCAGGATCTACCTAAGGGATGTTTGATGTTGGAATGCTAGAACCCTACAAAGAAAGATCTTGAAGACTAGTTGGATCATAAGCTTCACGAGTTTGTGGTACAGGAAAACCAAAATCCGCGGATCACTAAGGAAAGGTGGATGGATCGCTACATATACACAGAAATCCATGAGATCTTCTTTGCGTATTTCTCTACAGAGCTGTACGAGTGGATCGCGAGGCTAGTTGACAGCATGGGAAGGTGCAGACTTGATCGACCAATAATGTGGACTCTTGAGTTGGTGCACATGCTAGAGGCATATGAAGATAAAATTGCATGTGAAATAGATCACTGGTTGGATCGGATAATAGGAGGGTTTATCACTGAATTCACGATAGACACAACTGTGAGTTAAAGCGAAGCAGAGAGGCGATTTCTCCAAGGATCGCGGGGTAAGTACATCAAATCATTGAATACTTGGATTAAAATGTTGTTATGCAAAAAATGGGTTATGTGCATCCATTAATGTCTGGGGTAATAAGGAGTTAAAGAGGCTATCGCGGGATTGAAGGATTAGAAAATAGTCCTCTGATTTCACTTTCACGAGAAAGTGAGGAGGAGCTTGCAGGTTTCTCCTTGAGAAGCGTAGTCCGACTGATAAATCAATACATTCCTCTAATACCACCACCATCCATGCCACCACCTGTGTCACCTGCATCAAACCCATCTTCACTTACCCCATCGCCGCCACCACCGAGGGTTGGGATGGCAGGTGCGATCAAGTTGCGAGTACTTAGAGGTGTAAGAAATGATGAACCAGATCAGTTTTTGTTCGTGGTAAAGGCTATATGGGAAGCCCAAGGAGTAATAGATGAGAACATAAAAAAGGCTTCTTTGGTTAGTGCGCTGCAGGACCGTGTGTTGACGTGGTATATAAAGTACTCAAGTGATCACCTGAATGCGGGAATAGTGGCAATCTAGGATGCATTGAATAAGGAATTCAGCCGGCCTAAATCAGAAACATAGTCAATTATCAGGTTCAAGGAAATCACGATGCTACCCAGTGAAACCCCATGGGATCTAGATTAAAGATTGAAGGATACAATCTATGAGGCTAACATGACACTGACAGATGCATAACACTACGCGTGATTTGTGGTGTCTTTGAAACCACACCTGAGGATGGCGCTATCACAGCAAAAGATCTCAACCCAAGCTAAATCATTAGAGACAACAATGAGGTTGCACGAAACTCCAATTCAGGATCCAGGGTTGGGAGTTCAACAAATCCACATGCAACTATAAAACCTATGCTTAGAAATGCAAAGTTTGAAACAAGATAAAGCATCCTGGTCAGAAGCGTGCACAAAGGTATGGTGCATAAAATGTAAAGGCTAGGGCCATGATAAAGACCACTATCCGATATTAGTGAACTATCTAGAAGGAGGGGGACTAATGCCATTGTGATTGGAGGCATAGGTAGGGCCGAGCATGGCACCCTCGCTCTGGTGCTCGATCTGTCAGGTGGGAGGAAAGCACAACACAGATAACTGCCATCTATTATTGAAACTGATGCAACCCCCTCAGTAGCAATTTTTCAATTTTTGTAGATCGATGGGCCATGACGAACGCAATTGTCAAAGTTATGAGTTACTGATGGAACAGGCACCTGCTTATAGGATGCAGACTAAAGCACGATGTTAGGATCTAGCTGCAGCGATAGCACGGGGCGGATTTTAGGGACGCGGACGGGGACGAGGAGGACTAGGACTTGGACAAGGCCGAGGACAATTAATCTGCTACAATTATGGAGAACATGGGCACTGCGCACATGATTGCATGAACCCAACCAGAACACGCTGTCCGTACTGTTACCAGTTCAATCATGAAGCAGTAGATTGCCCTACACTAATTGCACAAATGCAGGAAAAGGGGGTGCTTTCGGCTACTCCCACTCAGAACGTCCAGATAATGAAGGCGACACTATGTGAGGAGGATCCTAACATGAACATGATGCTTAGAAGTGGTGCAACTATAGAAGGAGAAAAGGGGAAGCAACCTGAGGAGGATAAATGGGTTCGCAAGGCCCCTACGAAGCAACCTAAATTTGATTTGGAGCACGCGAAGGAAACATTTATGGAAGCTAAGAAGGGCTTCCCGAACCTGGGTTAGGGCCCAATAAGCCAAAAGGAAGTCATGCCAGTCTTTGAGTTAAGAAAAAATCAAAATTTCTCCCATTCTAGTGCGAGTGTGTCTTGACCCTCAGATTCTCTTCTTCCACCCAGAAGTGACTAGGATGCTTTGTTTTCTAGTTTTGATTGATTGATTGGCTTGAAGTTTCATTGCTTGATTTTTTGAGCTTTTTGGATGGTTTCTATGACCCTAGGGAATCTAGGTCAATTACCATTCATTTGTTTATTTAATCATTGTGTCAAGTTTTTGATTTTCTTCTTCATTTAATCCATCTTTCAGTCACAACATCTTCATTGCTTCATTTTCAATTGAATGAGTGAAAGAGTCTTGTTTGTTCTCTTATTTTGAGTGTCTCTTTTCTCGTTCTGAGCATAGATTACATTGCTTGGTTTGTCGATTGAAGAATTTATGTGTTTGGTTTGTTCGATTCAAGGAAAAATTTTCTTTTAGTTTCATTTATCATGCTTTGGATTTGATCGATGCTTGTTTGTTCCGAATTGTGAAAATTTTCATTAAAGTGATTTATGTGAAAGATTCATTTTGCATTTTATGAAAATAAGAACATCATTCTAGCTTACTTAAGCAAAAATATTGCATTAGTAGCATTATTGAGAAGCTATAATTGCATCATCATAGGCATGGAAATGAAATGGAACTTATTTTGTTGTTAAGGGAAGATTAAGTGCATTTAGGACATATATTAGTGAAAGATTTCATTCCTTGATTGTTGCATTGATTTTGTGTTCCCTATCTCTCAATTAGTGTTAACTTTCATCGAAGACATATATATCTTTTCTCATATAAATACATGTAGGAATTTTGTCAGATGACAGTGGTAGGGCCTTGTAATTGAAACCTAATTCAAGATCAACCTTTAAAATTTATCGAATTAACTTAATGCTTACATTTACAGGTCTAGGATAGAGACGTGTTCGGATGTCTTAAAACCTAGTAGCTGTTGTTCGCTTGAGCACTAGATAGCGCTAGTATGGATTTGTGCTCCCCGTACCTTCGTGTATATCCATAGGAAGCCGAGTCTACAACCTTCTAAACTTGATACACCGAACATAGCATTCGGGAAGATTGCTTGCCAGTACTTCTCAGTTCATTGGAAGGTATTCTATAGTTCACGGTTACCTGGTAATCCTTATGCCTAGAGTACCCTAAAAAGTCATTTTTGATCTTTATTGACTCTTTAAATTTGAAAAGATCATCAAGCACTTGTCCTTTTGAGCTCGTTAATTCCAAAAGTGACTAGAGTCTCCTTTCGTCCTTTTCTCGAATCTTAAAATATGAAAAGGCAAAGTTTTGTTTCAGTGTCTTAAAATTACCTGCCCACGAAATATTCCTAGTTAAATTTATCTTCTATAGTGTTTCTTTAAAAGTCGATTCCAATGGCAACATTCGCAAAGTCTACCAGTCAAGGGTTCCCCTTGGATGAGAATCCTAGTCCTTTTCCTTCTCTTGGAAATGCTGGTGCTCATTATAGGCAACGTTGTCCCTCCCTGGGTTAACTATTGGTCTACCTGTCTAGTTGTTTTCGACCTCGGTGGTCCCGAGCGTCCTGAATCCTATCCAAATGTCTCCTTCATTCGAATCACATCACAATGATTCTAAGGTTGACCTGTCGCCTTCTTTCCCCATTTCTTCACACTCCTCTTCTACTTCACCTGGTGAAAGTTTTAAATCTAGTAACGATGAGGCTAAGAAGAAGAAGAATAAGAAGAAGAAGAAGAAGAAGAAGAAGAAGAAGAAGAAGAAGAAGAAGAAGAAGAAGTCAGATAAGCGAGAGGCCAACTTTGCAACTATTTCTCTAAATGCGCTTCCCGTCGACAAACCTTCTGATCCTATACGGAAGGCAAAATTCCCTTGCATGTAGTGTAAGGGTGACCATCTCCTTTGAGACTGTCCTGGCATTCCCAGAGTCTTAGAGGTATGGTCTCAAAATCTAGATCTACCATCCCCATCAACCTCTGGAGATCATGTCAATGCTGCACCCTCGGTTAGTGATGGTAAGAAGAAAGGGCAGATTAGATTCCCCTGTAGGTTATGTGCAGGAGAGCATATTCTTCACCTTTGTCCTCTTATGGATAAAGTGTCCAAAGCTTTGGAAAAACTTACAGCTCCTTAGGCCCAACTCCCTGTTGGTTATCAAAGGATTTCTTCTGACCCTCTCCCAGTTAGTAAAGAGATTGACTTGGATTCATCTCTTGCCCATCCTGCTCTTCCTGAGAAAGACTCTCTTCTATCTACTTCCGACCAACCTTTGGTCGAAAAGAGTGTCGAATTAGCTCTGCCTTCAGTTGTTCACTATGTTCCCAAAGGGAGTAGTGATCATATTGCTCATGTTCTTCTCATCTCCTCAGATTCTCATGAGTCGAAGAGTAGCCCTCCTGTCCCAGTTGTTCATGAGAGTCCTTCTCCTATTCCTGGAGGGCATGGGGGAAATGATATGATACCCCTAACAAGTAGTTCTATTGTTTTTTTTGATTGGAGTCAATTGAATGCACTCTGCCTTCCATGTTATGTGCCTTTCCAGATCACAATACAAACCTATAATATGGTAGTTCATGGCACTATATTAGATGAAGGCGCATCTATTAGCATCATATATTCTACTACTTGGCAAGCTTTGGGTTCCCCATAGCTTGTGCCTGTCACCCAAAATCTGTTGGCTTTCAACGGAGGAACCAGTCAACCCTTAGGGATCCCTCTGAAGTTCCCTATTACTTTGGGAGGAAAGACAGTCTATATAGACATGATGGTAGTCCAAGATCCCTTAGATTTCAATATTCTCCTTGGATGAAACTATGTTTATGTCATGGGAGCTTTTGTTTCTTCACTTTTATGTGTGGTTTGTTTTCCGCACGAAGGGAGAATTGTGACTATTGATCAATTGTCATTCATTGGTTAGCAGGTGCCTCCTTTGCAACCATCGTCCCCTATCAGCTCTTGTTTGCAAGCAATACCTTCCTGCCACAGGTCAATTATGTGGCTACCCATTCCATCTCCACATCTTCTGATGATCATGCATATGGTATAGTACATTATATACTGGGGTTTTTGGAACCCTATCTGTCTTTGGTACCAAATGACATGTATTCCTTGCAGAGTGTGGTTCTTCTGTCTAGTGAATACCTCTTGGGAGACATGTTCTCGTATGGTTCATGAAACAAAGGGTGTGAGCATGGTTCTTTGCCTTGTGTCAAGCTCGTTCAAAAATGAAACAAGGGTCTTGAGGATAGTTATTTTACTGTGTCAACCTCGTTAAAAAATGAAACAACTCCTTTTTCCAAATCAAGTCTTTGATTAATATTTCATAAAATCCCAGTCGAGTCTTTCCTAGATTCGAGAGTGAACCTTCGTTCTATCTACCTCACTGAATGAAATGAAGCTTGGGGGCATGTACCTCAAATTGAGTCATTATGTTGGGGGCATGCAAACTTATAGCAAGAATAGTTTTTCATTTCAAGCTTGTGTAAACATGAAATTGAATCCAAGCAGAGTTCTCCATGGTTCAAGCTTGTGGAGAAATGAAGCCATGCCCAATGTACATCTCGTGATTGCTGTTTTTATTAGCTGATTTCTGCAAGATAAGCCTTGGTTGTTTCATTCCATCGCCACCATATCTTTGGCCAATCATATGATTTCACTTCATTGTTTTTCCTTTCTTGAGGGACCACAACAATGAGTGGTTTTGTTAGCCATCCTCTTGACCATTACATGTTTTGAGCAGTTCCACTATTGCTAGAACCAGTTGCTACCCTTTATACCACTCGTTCCTCCAGGATGAGTCACCTTTAAGCTCTTTTCTTCACTCCTAAAACTCAAATGAAAAGATCGTAGAGTATTTTTCCATTTTTGACTCGTAAAAGAGAATAAAATGGGGTTCTACTTTCAAGCTCTTTTCCGAATCTTTAAACATGAAAAGATTGTCGAGCTCTTATCGTTTTGAACTCATTAAAGGCTACGAAACGTCATGCACTCATTATATGTTTACCCATTTTTCGAGCTGGAATGCGCTATTTAACTTTTCGGGCTCGAGAGACACAAATGTAAAGGGACCATGTGGAGTTTTATTTTTCTTGTCTTTTTCAAACTATCTAAACATGAAAAAGACACTGAGTTACACCTTTGTCGAACTCGTTAAAAATTTAAATGACATTGGATTCGTCGTCATGACGAACATGAGCTTCTCCTTCCTAGGGTGCATTAAACTTACTAGGTCAGATTCATCCAAAAGATGAACTTACAGTGAAAGCATATGCTATCCCCTTAAATCTTGCGATAAAAAATAATGTGGTACTTGCCAGAAATGGTGGGGGAAAGTTTTGAAATTATATCAGTCATGTCGGAAGCTCACCCTTGAACATGACACTTCCTACTTTGTGTCGGGTTGGGATATTGTCCTTTTCATTTGACCTTCTTGGGTTGGGCCACTCATTTTTTCCTTCCATTTGATCTCTGCCATGTCATCATGACCACCGATCCTATGGATCCAATAGCTACCAAAATCTAGAATTGTGTCACCGATATGTTCAAGAGTTAGTCCCTCTGCAGTTATACTTACTCTTGATTCTCTGTATCATCTGAAATCATTCGTATCCCTTTGTCTCATGTTGATGAAGTGGGATACGTCATGGCCCTCCTTCGACACGGTCGCTTCCTATCGACTTCAGCGCATTATCCAGGAAGCTAGCCGAGAGACTCCCTTCAAGTACCTTAGAGCTTGCATGTCCTAATGGAAAGTTCTTCACACTCGATGACAAGTTCACATCATTGACTTTTGATCGGGTGATTTCACGGGTGTTTGACATAAGTTTCTTTATTCGCATTCCGTGAACTATGCTGCCATTACCTTGAGATCCATTGTCATTATTGGTGGTTTCTCTTGAGCTTGTCATGTTATGTTCTTAACTTGCAAGATGATACCAGAGTATCGAATATGCAAAGAAATATACCCAGAACAAAGAACAATGAGAAATAACAACAAGTATTTTATTATTTAGAAAACAATGTTCACTTGCCTCTTTGAGGGGGCAACCTCCAATAGAGCAGAGCTCGATTACAAAATAGGACACGATGCTCCTCGAGGGGAGTCTCTATCCTTTATATAGGATTCATACATGCAATACCATGGGGAAATACCATGGTTCTTATTAATACCATCTATCTAATACCATGGCCCATTTGTAACTAATTGTGGTCCCTTCATTAAATGTGGGTTAACCACTTACAATTATTAATATGGGCTTTATTGACTCTTTACTTAACTATAACTATGACTCGATCCTATTACATAAATAAGGGGGTTAGGGTGGGACCCTAACATGCCCTCCCCCATAAGAATAGCCTTGTCCTCAAGGCTGAAGCTGTGAAAAATGCTAAAGAATAGTGGCTAGTTCCCAGGTTGCATCTTCCGGAGAGGTGTCTTTCCACTTGACGAGGACTTCCTTGATCATGCGGCCATGTAGGTGCCTTTCTCGTGTATCAAGAACCTGTTAAATTTGGAGCCAAATTGAACCTTCTTCATCCATTTCAGGTAGATTGGTTTGAATTCTGTAATTGTTCCCAATCACTTTCTTGAGGCATGAGACATGGAAAACTGGATGGATTTTTGCAGTGGGTGGCAAAGCTGCCTTGTAGGCAACTTCTCCAATGCGCTGAAGTACTTGATACGGTCCATAGAATTTTGGAGATAGTTTTTGACAACCCTTGTCTTTGAGTGATGCTTTCTTATATGGTTGTAGCCTCAAAAATATGTGATCCCCTTATTGAAATTGGCATTCTGAGTGATGTTGATCTACCTGTTGCTTCATGCGGTTTTGAGCTTGATGAAGATTCTCTTTAAGGTGGGCCAGCATGGTTGTACGATTCTATAGGAGTTGATCCACTGCATGTACCTTCAAGCATCCCTTGATATAAGAAGTAGGGGAAGGAGGGAGTTGACCATAAACTGCTTCATATGGAGTCATTTTGGTGGTGGCATGATAGTTGGTGTTATACCACCATTCAACTAGAGGTAGCCACTGTACCCAGAGATGTTGCTTTTCTGAAGTGAAACACCTAAGGTATGTTTCCAGACATTTGTTGACTGCTTCAGTTTGACCATCAGTTTGTGGATGATAGGAAGTACTAAGTTGTAGTTGGGTACCTTGTAGCCGGAAGAGTTCCTGCCAAAATTTATTGGTGAATACCGGGTCATGATCAGACATAATGGAAGTGGGCATGCCATGCAATTTGAAGATCTGATCCATGAAAGGTTGAGCGATCAAAGTCGGTGTAAAAGGGTGGGGTAGGGCGCAAAAATTAGCATACTTAGAAAGTATATCCACAACCACCATGATGACTGACTTGTTTCCTGACTTTGGAAGACCTGTAATGAAATCAATAGAAACCTCCGTCCAGATTGAGGCCAGGATGGGAAATGGTTGTAATGTGCCTGGGGATTTGACTGATTCTCCTTTGTGGCACTGACAGATGTCACATTCAGCTACAAAAGTAAGAATTTCCTTTTTCATGCCTGTCCAAAAAAAAATATATTCGAGTGTGAGCATACGTCTTCTGAAAGCCTGAATGTCCTGCAGTGGGAGATGAGTGCAACTCTGCCAAAATGCGGCTTTTAAGGGTGGATATTGGTGATATTATGACTTTTTCCTTATAGCGAAGAATCTCATCCTGCCACGAGTAGCCCGCTATGGAATTTGGATCCACCTACAATTGATTAGTGAGTTGGGAGAGCTAAGGACGTGAAAACCATTCCTTGCGAGCCTCTTCAATCCATTCTGGAATGGGAAGGGAAATTGCGAGCAAGGTACTTTCCTCCTCAAATTGGTGGGATAATGCATATGCTACAATATTTTCATGCCCTTTCTTGTAAATTATCTCATAATCATATCTTAGCAGTTTGGCAAGCCATTTATTTTGTTGTGGTGAGGATAGGCGTTGCTCAAAAAAATATTTAAGGCTTTGATGGTCTTTACGGATTTGGAAACGTCGCCCCAATAAGTATTGTAGCCAGGTATCTACTGCATGTAAGATGGCCATCATCTCCTTCTCATAGGTAGATTGTCCTAGATTCTTCCCACTTAGTTGTTGGCTCATGAAGGCCAAGGGTTGACCTTCCTGCATTAAGACCGCCTTAATACCTGTACCTCAAGCATCACATTCAATCACAAAAGATTTGGTGAAGTCGGGTAGTGCTAAGATTGGAGTGGAACACATGGCATGTTTGAGAGTTGTAAAGGCCTATTGTGCTTCATCATTCCAGAGGAATGAATTTTTCTTGAGGAGTTGAGTGAGGGGCATAGCAATGTGACCATAATTGCAGACAAATTTGTGATAGTAGCCTGTGAGACCCAAAAATCTTCTCAGGCTCTTCAATGTCTTAGGTTGAGGCCAATCCTGCATTGCCTACATCTTTTTAGGGTCCACCCTGACACCTTCACGCTCCACAATGTGGCCCAAATACTCAACTTCTTCCATGCCAAAAGAACACTTGGACAACTTGACAAATAATTTATGCTTGCGGAGTAGTTGCAAGAGCAGATATACATGTCGAAGATGTGCGGCCTAGGTGCGACTGTAGATGAGGATGTCATCAAAGAAAACAAGGAAAATTTTTCTGAGATATGGTTTGAGCAGGTTGTTCATAAGGCTCTGAAAAGTGGATGGGGCATTTCAAAGACCAAATGGCATGACCAGGAACTCATAATGGCCTTCATGAGTTCGGAAAGTAGCCTTTGGAATGTCTACTTCTTTCATGCGAATTTGGTGGTAGCCTGAGCGAAGGTCAAGCTTAGTAAAGAATTGAGCCCCGTTTAGTTCATCCAGCAAATCATCAACAACCAGGATGGGAAATTTATCTTTGGCTATCAACTTATTAAGGGCCCTAAATTCTGGACACATATGCCATTCCCCATCTTTTTTGAGCACCATGACCACCGGTGGTGAATAAGGACTAATGCTTGTTATCGCTCCAAATCTCACTATTATGGTTTATGATGCTGCTCTCATGGCATAGGGCAACCCCTCCTTCCAGACCTGGTCCCAAATTTAAAAAACAGTGTTTTATTCCTTGTACGTGACATTGCCCTGAGTTAAACGTGTGTATACGCGGGTCTGAATATACCCAACCCACGTATATGTATTAAAACACTTAAAAAATATAAAACTCCTTATTTTTGGGTGGAGATCGTGGGTTTTACCTGCTGATCACCTGTTAGTGCCCGTGGCTCAAATGTTCCCAACCAACTCCTAACTCAAAAACTAATTTGGGATTGGTATAAAAAGACATCAAAGGGAAGGCCTAAGGGAGGAGAGAAGAGATAGAAAGGTTATTATACTGAGATTTTTCCCCTTACTAGGTCTAAAGACCCTTACAAGAAACCCTTGTTTCCTTGTGTGTTGATGTTCATCCACTAGTTATGTCATCATGGAGTGAGTCTTCGAAGGAGATATGCTAAAGGCTTGAGGCTGGACAGATCCGGAAGGAAGCTTTGCTTGGAGCCTACGAAAGGTTACTCAGGTGATATTACTCCTTTTGTATATTCTATTTGTCTATAATAAAGAAACACGTATTGGTTCCCGATATGCTTCTTCTTTATGTTTATGATGTTCATGTTTG
>APFE031191021.1:69471-85261 GCA_000404065.3 Pinus taeda
TTGACTCTTTACTTAACTATAACTATGACTCGATCCTATTACATAAATAAGGGGGTTAGGGTGGGACCCTAACATGCCCTCCCCCATAAGAATAGCCTTGTCCTCAAGGCTGAAGCTGTGAAAAATGCTAAAGAATAGTGGCTAGTTCCCAGGTTGCATCTTCCGGAGAGGTGTCTTTCCACTTGACGAGGACTTCCTTGATCATGCGGCCATGTAGGTGCCTTTCTCGTGTATCAAGAACCTGTTAAATTTGGAGCCAAATTGAACCTTCTTCATCCATTTCAGGTAGATTGGTTTGAATTCTGTAATTGTTCCCAATCACTTTCTTGAGGCATGAGACATGGAAAACTGGATGGATTTTTGCAGTGGGTGGCAAAGCTGCCTTGTAGGCAACTTCTCCAATGCGCTGAAGTACTTGATACGGTCCATAGAATTTTGGAGATAGTTTTTGACAACCCTTGTCTTTGAGTGATGCTTTCTTATATGGTTGTAGCCTCAAAAATATGTGATCCCCTTATTGAAATTGGCATTCTGAGTGATGTTGATCTACCTGTTGCTTCATGCGGTTTTGAGCTTGATGAAGATTCTCTTTAAGGTGGGCCAGCATGGTTGTACGATTCTATAGGAGTTGATCCACTGCATGTACCTTCAAGCATCCCTTGATATAAGAAGTAGGGGAAGGAGGGAGTTGACCATAAACTGCTTCATATGGAGTCATTTTGGTGGTGGCATGATAGTTGGTGTTATACCACCATTCAACTAGAGGTAGCCACTGTACCCAGAGATGTTGCTTTTCTGAAGTGAAACACCTAAGGTATGTTTCCAGACATTTGTTGACTGCTTCAGTTTGACCATCAGTTTGTGGATGATAGGAAGTACTAAGTTGTAGTTGGGTACCTTGTAGCCGGAAGAGTTCCTGCCAAAATTTATTGGTGAATACCGGGTCATGATCAGACATAATGGAAGTGGGCATGCCATGCAATTTGAAGATCTGATCCATGAAAGGTTGAGCGATCAAAGTCGGTGTAAAAGGGTGGGGTAGGGCGCAAAAATTAGCATACTTAGAAAGTATATCCACAACCACCATGATGACTGACTTGTTTCCTGACTTTGGAAGACCTGTAATGAAATCAATAGAAACCTCCGTCCAGATTGAGGCCAGGATGGGAAATGGTTGTAATGTGCCTGGGGATTTGACTGATTCTCCTTTGTGGCACTGACAGATGTCACATTCAGCTACAAAAGTAAGAATTTCCTTTTTCATGCCTGTCCAAAAAAAAATATATTCGAGTGTGAGCATACGTCTTCTGAAAGCCTGAATGTCCTGCAGTGGGAGATGAGTGCAACTCTGCCAAAATGCGGCTTTTAAGGGTGGATATTGGTGATATTATGACTTTTTCCTTATAGCGAAGAATCTCATCCTGCCACGAGTAGCCCGCTATGGAATTTGGATCCACCTACAATTGATTAGTGAGTTGGGAGAGCTAAGGACGTGAAAACCATTCCTTGCGAGCCTCTTCAATCCATTCTGGAATGGGAAGGGAAATTGCGAGCAAGGTACTTTCCTCCTCAAATTGGTGGGATAATGCATATGCTACAATATTTTCATGCCCTTTCTTGTAAATTATCTCATAATCATATCTTAGCAGTTTGGCAAGCCATTTATTTTGTTGTGGTGAGGATAGGCGTTGCTCAAAAAAATATTTAAGGCTTTGATGGTCTTTACGGATTTGGAAACGTCGCCCCAATAAGTATTGTAGCCAGGTATCTACTGCATGTAAGATGGCCATCATCTCCTTCTCATAGGTAGATTGTCCTAGATTCTTCCCACTTAGTTGTTGGCTCATGAAGGCCAAGGGTTGACCTTCCTGCATTAAGACCGCCTTAATACCTGTACCTCAAGCATCACATTCAATCACAAAAGATTTGGTGAAGTCGGGTAGTGCTAAGATTGGAGTGGAACACATGGCATGTTTGAGAGTTGTAAAGGCCTATTGTGCTTCATCATTCCAGAGGAATGAATTTTTCTTGAGGAGTTGAGTGAGGGGCATAGCAATGTGACCATAATTGCAGACAAATTTGTGATAGTAGCCTGTGAGACCCAAAAATCTTCTCAGGCTCTTCAATGTCTTAGGTTGAGGCCAATCCTGCATTGCCTACATCTTTTTAGGGTCCACCCTGACACCTTCACGCTCCACAATGTGGCCCAAATACTCAACTTCTTCCATGCCAAAAGAACACTTGGACAACTTGACAAATAATTTATGCTTGCGGAGTAGTTGCAAGAGCAGATATACATGTCGAAGATGTGCGGCCTAGGTGCGACTGTAGATGAGGATGTCATCAAAGAAAACAAGGAAAATTTTTCTGAGATATGGTTTGAGCAGGTTGTTCATAAGGCTCTGAAAAGTGGATGGGGCATTTCAAAGACCAAATGGCATGACCAGGAACTCATAATGGCCTTCATGAGTTCGGAAAGTAGCCTTTGGAATGTCTACTTCTTTCATGCGAATTTGGTGGTAGCCTGAGCGAAGGTCAAGCTTAGTAAAGAATTGAGCCCCGTTTAGTTCATCCAGCAAATCATCAACAACCAGGATGGGAAATTTATCTTTGGCTATCAACTTATTAAGGGCCCTAAATTCTGGACACATATGCCATTCCCCATCTTTTTTGAGCACCATGACCACCGGTGGTGAATAAGGACTAATGCTTGTTATCGCTCCAAATCTCACTATTATGGTTTATGATGCTGCTCTCATGGCATAGGGCAACCCCTCCTTCCAGACCTGGTCCCAAATTTAAAAAACAGTGTTTTATTCCTTGTACGTGACATTGCCCTGAGTTAAACGTGTGTATACGCGGGTCTGAATATACCCAACCCACGTATATGTATTAAAACACTTAAAAAATATAAAACTCCTTATTTTTGGGTGGAGATCGTGGGTTTTACCTGCTGATCACCTGTTAGTGCCCGTGGCTCAAATGTTCCCAACCAACTCCTAACTCAAAAACTAATTTGGGATTGGTATAAAAAGACATCAAAGGGAAGGCCTAAGGGAGGAGAGAAGAGATAGAAAGGTTATTATACTGAGATTTTTCCCCTTACTAGGTCTAAAGACCCTTACAAGAAACCCTTGTTTCCTTGTGTGTTGATGTTCATCCACTAGTTATGTCATCATGGAGTGAGTCTTCGAAGGAGATATGCTAAAGGCTTGAGGCTGGACAGATCCGGAAGGAAGCTTTGCTTGGAGCCTACGAAAGGTTACTCAGGTGATATTACTCCTTTTGTATATTCTATTTGTCTATAATAAAGAAACACGTATTGGTTCCCGATATGCTTCTTCTTTATGTTTATGATGTTCATGTTTGAATTTCATATGTGAATGGTTGCTTAAAGTTCATAACTAACTTCCTTCTTTTATAACATAAAGATGATCTCTTTATAAGTCTTTGTCCATATACTACTGCATTCTTTGGAATTGGTTGTTTTGCAGGACAAAGGAGCAAAAGGGAATTGAAGAAGGGTTTGGACCCTTGAGGAACTTCTCGAACGTAGGACCTGAGGTACGCCCTTATTACTTTAGAATTTTCTTATTATAGCGTAATGGATGTGTGAATGTGTGTTTCTCTATTTAGACAACTTTCAGTCTGCTAGGGTTTCCACCCAAGAGCCCTAGGGGAGCAAATCCCTCAACAATGCTGGGACGAATGATGCCTGCTTCCAAGAGTTCCTTGATTATTTTTTATATTTCATTCTTTTGAGCAAACAGATATCTATATGGGTGCACATTTGGTGGTTGGGCCCTTGGGACCAAAGTAATGCTATGATCATGTTCCCCTCTCGAGGGTGGAAGCTCATGAGCCTTGTTAAAGACTGGCAAATGGTTGTTTAAGATCTGTTGCATCTCAGGATGAATATGAGCAGGATTGGGTTCGCAGGCCTGGATGGCATTAAATTGGGCTATAACTCCATGGTGGCCCTTTTTTAACACTTTTTCCATATGATGTGAGCTGATGATAAATGGAGCTCCCGCCTGGAGTCCATGAAGGGTATGTGTGTGGTTGTTCTACTTAAATCTCATATATAACTCTTGGAAATCCATTGTGATTGGGCCAAGTGTGTGAAGCCATTCAACACTGAGGACAATGTCGTACCCTCCCCCGTGTATGGAAAACATGTGGGTCTTTAATTGATAATCCCCCATTTGAAGTTTGACATTTTCACAGCAGCCTTCACATTTCGTTGTTCCCCCATCAACAATTTGGACTTGGAAGTTAGAAACTGCTCAGACAAAACAATGCACTGCTTCCGCGACTCTTTGATGGATAAAATTATGTGTACTTCCACTATCAATCAAGACTACTACTGGTCGATGGCTAATAAAACCTCTGATTTTGAGAGTTTGAGACGAAGAAATCCCTGCCAAAGCATGTAGCAAGATAACTGGCTCTTTAGGAACATTGTCTTGCTGGGCGTCCTCTTCTTCCTCCTCTGGTTGCTCAAGTGGTGGGGCTTCCTTTGATGCACTGTGATTAGTAGCATCATTTGAAAAAATTTGGGCTCCTTGTATTTATGCCTAGGAAAGTATTTTTCATCACAGTAATAACATAATCCTTGCTTTCTTCTTTCCGCCATTTCTGCTGGTGACACCTTTTGAACCTTGAGTGTCTAGGTAGTGCTTTGAGCTTGTGGGGGGCGACCCTTGGCGATAAAATTTGGGTGATTGGACTGGGACGCCAACAGATGTTCAACCTCACGAGCTATCCTGCAAGCATGTAGACATGAGCTAGGGTGGTGCAGTCGGACATGGGCTTGTATGGCTTCTTTGAGACCACTAACAAAACATTTAATGTAGAACTCATTGTGTAGACCTCCAGTGTGGAAAGCTAAGGCTTCAAAGGCTGCAATATATTCCTATTCTTGTCTATCTGAGCTTAGTGAGATGGCCCAAAAAGTTAGATTCATGGTCAAAGCGATCCATAAGAGCTTTTTTGAATGTCTCCCATGTCAAGGGCCTTTCATAGCAATGTTGATGCCATTGCCACCATTGCCATCTTTCATTGACCAAGTACATGATACCCACACTAAGCTGAGTCGCATTATCCAGGATGTAATTCAGTGTGAAATATTGATCCATTTGTGCTATCCATGTGGTCGGGTGAGAGCCATCAAATTTATACATGTCCAGCTTGGGTGGTTGCGGATGGGATTGTTGGTGGGTGCCAAAGAGGTGAAGAGATTGGCTAGACTCACCCTCACTGTTTTCATTGCCAATATATGCCTCCTCGCGTACCTCCATCTTGCCCTTAGAGAGTGTTGCAGTTAAATCCTTCAGCTGCGATACGATCTCTTTCAGGGATGATTCAAGGCTGTCCATCCTCTCATTCGCCATAGCTTGAGCTCTAGTTTGTACCATGCACCGAGCCGATTTACTTGAAATTTGGGATTGCCCAAATTTTTTGGCACTAACAATTGAATGGTAGCACCTTGCCAAAAGTCCTGTGAAAATCACACCCAGGTATGTGAACCCACACAACTACTCAGATCTGGATGGCAGATCTGATAGATCTGAACGATGGAACTGATTCTTGTTGCGGATCTAATGGATCTAATAGATCTGAATGGCTGGTATGATAGATCTGAATATCAGAACCATCTCCCATCCATCCAAGCTATATAAACCTCTCTCTTTCCCAAGCAAAAGCTAGTTGGAGTTTTGGAGCAAGTTTGAATAACCAGCAAGTCATCTATAGCTTGTAGCTTTCTAGTGTATGCTTGAGGGAGAATAGTGTGATTTTGGTTTGGTTTGAGACTAGAGGTGAAGATGCCTTAAAACTGCCATTGTTGGGGCTATCCATGAAGTGCTAGCAGAAGTGTGGAAACCCAGATACGTCGGAGGAGACTAGCAATGTCAAGGCACGAGTTGTAATATTTTTTTGATTTATGTTAATGTAACTATCGATTGATTTTCTACATGAAGTGTCAATTTACATATTTATGGCCTAATTTTCCTTGACCTATTAAGTAGGCTGAACACAATATTTCACACTGTCACATTTGTTTTTGTTGTTGTTTTCTTGTTTCAGGTATTCAAAGGAAGGAAACGAAAGATAGCTGGAGTGAGGAAGCAGGATCATCACCAAGCAGAATAGAATTCTAAGATATAGGCTCTCTTAATTGATTATAGCTGAAGGATATTTTCCATAGATTGTTTGTTTATGGCTAGACCCACTCTCTTGGGCTAAAGGAATTGTTTGTGTCTGCACTTAGAATCTACTTGCACCACATGCACCTCCTTGTTTAATTTTATGTTTATGTATGCATTGTTTCCACTATTTACAATGTTGTGTTTATTTAAGTCTATCCACTAACATCACCAATTTTGGCTTTGATCCTTTGCAAATAACAATCCACTGCTAAGGGGGTGATTTTTGTTACACTTGTGCTCCAAAAACACTACAACAAGAATCACGACCACACTGATCTATTTTCATTAATCTAGAGATTATTTGTAGGACCTCCTCTCTGCACAAACTTCCTTAAAGGTTCTCCTCACCTCCCTGGATTTTTTACAATCCCCCAGGTTTTGTTCTAAGCCCGTGGAAGTGAAAAATTTTCAAATCTTTCTCTCTCGTACACTTTTTTCTTTGACAGATGCGGAGCGCACATCTGTTTCTGCAAAAACCGTGAAGTGCGTGTCTATTTCTACCAAACACTAGTGGCATACATAAAGCAAGGAAAATCCTTTTTTTTTTTTTTTTTTTTTTTTTTTTTTTTTTTTTTTTTTTTTTTTTTTTTTTTATTTGACAACCTTTAGTGAATTTCCTTCACTTCTGCATTCTATTGTTTTGTCCAGTACTCCTGATTACTTTAATTAACCCTAATTCATCAAGATTTTTTTTTTTTTTTTTTGTATTTGCAACAGATAATCACATAACTTAATTAGGGAGGAAAGTAAGTGACCAAAATCCACATATGTTTTCAATCTATTTTGCTTAAATTATCTACAAATCACATTAGCTTAATTAGTGAAGCAAGTGGCCCATTATCCACAAATATTACTACTAATCAAAGCATGTTTTTGGGACTAGGAGAAAATGTTACTAGAGAAAGTAAGTATTACTTGCTTCCCTTGCGTATCCTAGATGAACCTAGGATTGCATATGAAAAACTTCTTGAAAACATTTGAATTTCCATCTCCCTTATTAAACTCCACATATTTAAAAGGAAAAAAGCAATCCACAAACAAATTTCTTTTTTTCCATGCAAGGAACAACCAACACTTAGTGTAATTAGAAGGATATTGAAAATGATCATTGCATATCAAAATCTTATCACACTTTGTATGCTTACTTGCATCACACACTAAGCCTTCATATGCTTTGTACTCAAAGATCATCCGTATTTTAGATATTTGGTTACTTAGTCTATTTTGGCTTACAAAGTCACTCCTTAAGTGAATTAAGCCTCTTTAAAAACAACCATAACTTGAAAAAATTAACTTTCCCCACAGGGGCCACCAAAAAATTTATAATTCAAGTTAGGAACATTGGGCGTAGGCATCCCATAAGCTACCATGGTCTTGTTTTACCATTGAAACATAGTTGTTGACTTTCTAGGGAGCTTAAAAATCCTTCAATTATCCCATAGAAAAGAAAACCCGAGCATGGAAGAGACCTAATTCAAAGGGGGTTCGGCTTAGGTCCAGTTTGTGTGGTACTCTTTGGGGCTACCTGACCCATCTAGTGCTTGGTACTAGTAACTGGTTACCAAGAAGCTAAAGACTCGAATGATCATGTGCGATGAAGGTACTTAGTGACCAAATCTAGGGAATCCTTTCCCTATAGGTGATGATGCAGGCATCCCTTGAGCCTCATTACCATTACCTTGGTTTATTCTTCGGCTGCTAGAAGGAATCACCAGCTCTTTCATGATGTTGCCCCAGGACCCATCAGAGGTTATCTCTACAAGGCCCAGTTAGTTTGAGAGCTGCTAAGATGATTAGGTCTTCATAGGACTCTTTATCATACACAACAAACAAAAACCATTTTTCTTTTTTGCTTGGTCACATAGTGTAAATTAAAGGAAAATAAACCATTTATATTGTTTCTTTGCTTTATGTATGTGATCCAATTTCATTTATATTTATCTCCTTCCCTCACCAAACAAAAGTTAGCAGACACTCTAAATCAATACCATAGATGACCCCAGGCTCCCTGTCGATCTAGGCATTTTTTAAACCTCCCCCCATTATTGGGAGGTGTTCCAGGAATCCCACCATTTAGGCAAAGAGGACGTCACTCAACCACCATTATTGGATCTTCCTTTATAGGTGCATCTTTTCTTGGAACTCATCCTCAAAAAAGTACACCTTTCACCACTCTAGAAAGTTCCCCACATGCTACTCACTTTGGGAGCACACACACCTCTCCTCCAGGCAGTCCCCGAGATACCCATTAAGGTAATCCTCCCGTGACATCCTCACAGAGGACTCCATTGGATATAGCTATCCTGAACCATTTTTCGTTGGAAGGTAATGCACAAATCCCATTCTTAGCTTTGTTAAATCTCCAAGATTTAAACAAGCTCACCAATGACCTAATCGAGCATGGCCAAAATTGTCCAGCTATGCCCACAAATATCCCTTTGAATATTTGAAAGTTCAAAGGAAAGTAGGGTGAAGAACTAGGGAACCACGTCATGACGTTTCATCTATGGTGTTCGTCTAATAGTATCACAAAATATATTATTAGATTTTGGCTATTTCAATGCACCTTAACAAGGCCCGCTGCGAAGTGGTCTATAGACCAACCCTCCACGTCTCATGAAACCTTTAGCTCATTAGCTAATGATTTCCTTAGTTTCTTCCAACTCCCAGTCTACCATGATTCGGGTTTGGAATTCCTAACCAACTTCAAACAAACACAATCTATGCAAATCTCAGACCATATCCATGAAGGGCGGAAACACCGCAGCCTGTGCAAAATAACTTTGAAGATAAATTCCTCCTAGACATTTTCTGGAGATCCCTCACCTCTGAATCTCTAAAGACGTGGCTAAAAAAATCCCACAAACTAAGGAAGAAGCCATTGGTAAATCCAAACAACTGGCACTGATCTATAACCAGTCTGGGTACATTTATCACGTGCTTCTAGATGCCCCGCGCCTGTAGTCTTATCGAGAAATCATAGGCGCAACCATCTCTCACTTCACCACATCAATCAGAAGAAAAATTGCATTTGGTTAATCCTTCTAATGGTGCTAGGAAAAAACATAAAAATAATCCAAAGGGAGAACCCCAACGGGAAGGCAGCAATCAACAACAACACTGAAGGGCACCAGGAAGGGATATCCCCAACCGAAACCAAAACCAGGGTACGACCAACAATAACTCGTAGAAACAGGGTAAGAACACTAGTCTCCAGACTAATCACACATGTGCTATCTGTAGGGAATACGACCATTATTCCCATCACTGTCCTCAACTTCCTGATTTGAAAAGGATACAAGATAGTAGGGGGCAAGGTGGACAACAAACTGCAGTCATGTGGGACCCCTTCCCCCATCAGGGAATTGTTAACATACAACAAGAAACTCTCCAAAATCACTCATCTGGAGAGAAATTTGTTGGCTTAGTGGGGCCTAACCTAGGTTTGGAAGTGATTTAGCCAAGAAAATCCCGGTACTACTGGCCCTTTCGAAAATAGTCTGTGGAGGGCAGACTGAGGTTTCACTCGAAGTAGTATGGGAGGGTGCTGGAACCAAGTTTCTGCACCCTGGGGATGTATGATATGTGGTGATTGGTATGCGGTCCAACCTTCGCACTTACTTTTCTACGCATACCTATGGGCACCCCACACCCGGTGATACTATCTTTGTGCAGTTTGAATCGCAGTGTGACCCGTGTTATTTACCCAAGTCTTCCTTAATTAGTCCCCATTAGCCGATTACTGAGATTAAATTCACATATAAGAAATCATACATGTAATTACCAAATGTGTGCAGTGAATAATAGAGTAAAGTAACGCATAAAAACAACATAAAGATTAAAGAATAGATGCAAATAATAACCTTCTCTTTATTATCTTTTCAGATCCAAGTACAATCCCACTTACAGACCCAACTCCACCCTGCACACTCAACTGTAGGGGTACACGCACTCAGCTGTAGAGCCTCTTCCTACTAGTACGACCCAATACACTTCAAATTTCCCTCTATGCTCTGATCATGCCTTCGTATCTATTTATTAATCCCTTTCTTCCTCCAAAACTAACTTTACGCTTAGAGCCTTGCTCTATGTATACAATCCCATAGTCTGCGGACCATGGGTATGCCGACACAACTTTACATTATTTTACAATTCTTAGGGCAGACAACCCTATGACTCATCCAATACTTTCACGCTCCGCGTCTGTACTTCGCGGAGTCTTTACATTACAATGACCAAAACTCAGGCTTTAATCCCCAAAAACATGCTGTGTGGGGATCCGCTGCACAACAGGCCCCCAACACAGTCATCGTGACTCATCCCGAGTCATTGTTTGGTGATCTTGGCACGGAGCCCATCTCAATTCGTGACAAGTGGTCTGGTCCTGTGTTTAAGTGTCCCGGTTTGACTATGACCTCAAAATCATATTCCTGAAATAGTAGGAGCCATTGGCATATTCGCCCCCCCAACCCAGGCTTGTTCACCAAGTATTTCAACGTGGAGTGGTCAGTATACATCTTGAAATGTCCTCCAAGTAGATAGTGTCGTTATTTATGGAGCGTGTACACCATTGCCAACCCCTCATGTTCGGTGGTAGAGTAATTCTTTATGCTTTGGACAATCTTCAACTCGCAAATGTGATCGGGTGATCCACACCCCCCACGCCCTCCTGCGTGAGTATGGCTCCCAGTGCGATACACGACGCATCAACATGTACATGAAATTCCATGTCCCATTTTGGGAAGACCAAAATTAGTGCAGAGGCTAGTTTCCCCTTTAGGACATCCAAACTCTTCATGCAACCATCATTCCAACAGTATGTCACATCATTTTTCAATAGCTTTTCCATCAGCGCAGTTATTTGGGCATAACTCTTGATAAACTTCCTATAGTAGCCAGTGTGCCCCAAAGTAGCGCGTAACTGTTGGACACTACGCAGTGCTTCCAGATTCAGAATAATAATAATATTCATAGGTTCCACCATTAGGCCTTGTTTACAAACCACGTGGCCTAGTAGGTTTCCAAAGGGAACAAGGAAGGTGCACCTTTTAAGGTTCAACACAATCTGGTGTCGGTGGTAAGTATCCAGCATCAACCGTAAGCTCGCTACATGGTGCTTAACTAATCCAAAGACAGTCCAATCATTCAGATAAACCTCCAAGAACTTGTGGATGTATTCTTTGAACACCGCCACCACTATGCATGAGAATATCACTGGCACATTCTTCAGTCCAAAGGGCATAACGGTGTATTGAAAGCAACCCCATTCTATTGAGAAGGTTGTTTTTCTCCTATCTTCCAGCGCGATCTTGATCTGATGGTACCCTGAGAAGCCATCCATGAATGAGTAAGCTTCTTGACTGCCAACATTCTCCAATACTTCATCTGTGAACGGTGTCAGTAATGGATTGTGAACAAAGGTGTCGTTAAGCTTCCTGAGGTCCATGCATATTCTTATTTCTCCTGCACTACCATAGGAGTCACCTAGTCGGATTCTTCCACTGGTTTAATAATTCCGGCCATGAGCATTTTGTCTAATTTGTCATGGAACTTTTCTTTATACTTGGGATTCAAGCATTAAGGTCGTTGCTTAATTGGCTTCATGTCCAGTTTTAGAGTGATCTTCATCATCCCTAAGTCGCCAATGATCCCCTTTAAGTCCATGATTTTGGTCGGGAACAAGTCTTGATATTCATGGAGTAACTCGGCGACCTTATCTACCATAACATCATCCTAATAGTCCTTGAGCATTGCGTACTTCGGCTCCACTTCTGTGTCAATGTTTACCTGCTTTTTTTTGAGCGGCATGGTGATGTCGGGATCCTCAATTAATGGTCCTCGAACCTCACAACAGCCTTCAGTTTCTGGAATATCAATATTTCGGGGGTCGTCATCATCCTCCTCCACCTGTACCTTATAACACTCTAGCGCACTACTTAGCTGTACCGCCCATTCTGGTTGCAATGTTTCCAATGTTTCCTGTGGTATGTTGAAGATGGCGGCTTTTACTGCTTGCAATGCATCGTCAATAGTATCTAACCATTGGTCTTCAAATATGAATGTTAACAAAAATCCTTTGTGCAAGACATCCCATTTGCCCGTACCATGTCAGAGTTCTATCTTAGTATACCAGTTCATGGGTATTACATCCAAGGTATGGTAGAATAAGTGTGCCCATTCAGGATGTGGTTCTTCCCCATAGGCCTTGGCCCTATTCGTGAGGTGCGTGCAAGGGTCATATTGTCCATCGTATTTGTCTTCTAACCATAGTTGCAGTTTCCCAAATCGTAGGTGCATCATCCTTCTACATCCGTGCCAATCCTCAGAACTTCCTTGATGTGTTCCCGACCAGTGTGCAGGTGTTGCGTGTAGCACCCACTTCAACGCATCAAACAACTGTTGTTCTGGTACTACGCTGTCAAACTTGTTCAAGAATTCATCCACCCCTATGAATCCATCATATGTCGGTAGTTCTCGGGCCTCTGTTGTTACACAACGTAGTGATCTAATCATCATGTTGCAGTTAAGCATTGTCACTTCGTTCAATCGATTCTTCCAATGCTCTAGTTCTTCATCTGAACCCAAAGTGTAGGAGCTTTCATGCTCCCACAAGATCCTCCCATCTGTAGTTGGATTCACCCAATCCTAGTCTCGCGCAGTTATCTTGTAAATACAATCAAGATCATTGTCACTTCCATTGTCACGTACTAGTTTAGTGTAGTGTGCTCCTTCGGCTGGGTCCAGTGGGACTACTACGCATAGCAACTTTTTCTTGAAGATCATTTTGTGCTTCTTCAGATTGATGACTTTGTTCATATCAGTGGTCCAATTGGTTCCTAACAGCAGAAGATAGGGATTGCTGTCATCGATGTTGAGGGATTTGCTCCCCTAGGGCTTTTGGGTGGAAACCCTAGCAGACTGAAAGTTGTCTAAACAGAGAAACACACATTCACACAACCGTTATGCTATTAAAAGCAAATTCTATAGTAAGAGGGGCGTACCTCAGGTCCTACGTTCGAGAAGTTCCTCAAGGGTCCAAACCCTTCTTCAAGTCCCTTTCGCTCCTTTGTCCTGTAAAACAACCAATTCCAAAGAATACAATAGTATATGGACAAAGACTTATAAAGAAATCATCTTTATGTTATAAACGAAGGTAGTTAGTTATGAACTTTAAACAACCATTCACATATGAATTCAAACATGAACATCATAAACATAAATAAGAAGCATATCAGGAACCAAGACATGTTTCTTTATTATAGACAAATAGAATGTACAAAAGGAGTAATATCACCTGAGTAACCTTTCGCAGGCTCCAAGCAAAGTTTCCTTCCGGATCCATCCAACCTCAAGCCTTTAGCATATCTCCTTCCAAGACTCACTCCATGATGCGATAAATAGTGGATGAACATCAACACACAAGGAAACAAGGGTTTCCTGTATAAATGGGGGAAGTGTAGAAGGCACAAGGGTCTTCAGACCTGGTCATGGGAAAAATATCAGTATAATAACCTTTCTCTCTCTTCTCTCCTCCCTTGGGCCTTCCCTTTGAGGTCTTTTATACCTCTCCCAAAGTAGTTTTTTAGTTGGGAGTTGGTTGGGAACAGTTGGGCCATGGGCACTAACAGGTGATCAGCAGGTAAAACCCGCGATCTCAGCCTGAAAATAAGGAGTTTTATATTTTTTTAAGTGTTTTAATACATATACACGGGTTGGGTATATTCCTACTCGTTTATACACGTGTTTAACTAAGGGAAATGTCACATATAAGGAATAAAACACTGTTTTTTAAATTTGAGACCAGGTCTGGAAGGAGGGGTTGCCTTAGGCCACGAGTGCAGCATCACAAACCATAATAGTGGGATTTGGAGCTATAACAGATGCCCCCTAATATATGAGGTTAAAAGGGGAAAATGATGGCGGAAATATATTAAGCAAGTACATGGAAAGGAAATCTGCCAAAAACCGAGGAGTACTTCACCAGAATTCAGCCTGCCAAGCCACAAAAGGAGATCAGAAAGAAACATCGTCTGAGGCGGCATACCCATGCTCAGAGAAAGCAAATCATGTCCGCATATCAAGTACAAGCGGATCCACTAAGTATACAAGTATAAATGACTGGAAAATACATAATGGATCATCTGATCATGATCGAACAAGTACATGTCTGAATATCACATATAAAACTGTCAATGATGCTGAAAGATACAACGGATCACTGATATCAAAGACTGATCCCCAAAAGGTACCAACTGAACATGATGGAAAAGGATGGTACTACACTACAAATTCAGGTGCCAGCATATAGAATGTCGCCATGACTGACTGCAACATATAAGGTGGAGTGGTATCAACTAGTAGCAATAGGAGCAACTGTCGAGTGAACCAATGAATGCTGATACAACCTGAGGTCTTCACCGACCGTCATGGTACATTTCTACACCATGGGAATAAATGATCTGAAGTCAACCATGTGAGAAATCGTTTGATTACTGGTCATTGATGTATACCGTTAACAAACGCGAGACTACTCACCGATAATGATAATAAGCGTCAAGGTACCCAGTACAATCCAACAAGTGTGAATAGATGAGCTGGAGTCAAACACCTGTAAGAATCTATCGTTCAGGAGACAATGATGGTTTCCCACTGTCGATAGTGAAGGATCGGCCACTAATGACTGCAAACCCCAAGGTACTGCCAAATGGACTCTAGATCTTTGCCCCAGAGCAATGAGTTGGAGTTGATAGGGAAAGATCCGCTAGAAGGAAGGCATTAAGGCATCCTTCATCAATCTAGAGCGAGTGTAACTCGTAGGCCAATAATGTGGAAGGAATTGGATGAAAGAGACGTAGTAACCCAACTGAAGTACATTTCCGGCGTACACAAGATGTGGCTAGTGCACGACAGGAACCCTCTGAACCAACCAATAATGAAAGCTGACACAGAGGCGAGGTATCCACCAATAGGGTCAAATGGAAACCAAGGTACTGCACGAATCCCAATGTGTGATAATGTAAGTTGATGTCGAACAGAAGGGAAACCACTCAGTCAAATACCCATGATAATGATCGATGCTGAGCACAAGGTAACCTATCAATAATGAAAATAGGGCCAGTGTGTAGCTCTAGGCTTGTCCTCAGAGCAAGATGTCGTCGTCGATAAGGACAAGACCCGCCAACAAGAATTCAATGGAGACCTTCCTAAACCGGCACGAGTAAAGGACCAATATAACTGATTTGATAATAGACATGACACTCACAACCAGGGATGGCCGACTGAAAAATGAGTCAAGAGACACTGCAGAGAGGCCAACTTAGGCTAACTTCCCTTGAACAAAAGCACGACTCAATGTGACTATATGGCAGCATATGATGACTCTGTATAAGTTCGTCATGCAGGAGGCATGAACGAACCGTCCATATGATTGGAAGAGATAACCAATCGGGGGAGAACTGACTCAATAACAAGGTTAAGGTGTACCTAAGTCAAACTAAATCCCACCCACATGAAGGAGACTTTGTTTTGAGTGCTTTGTTCAAGGGTGACATGACTGACTCTAGCTACCAATACTAAATGGA
>APFE031191021.1:85356-102000 GCA_000404065.3 Pinus taeda
GAAAAAGAATAAAAGAATGCTATGGTATAGTGGAAAGAACGAGTGTCGATGAAACAGATGATCTAGTTCTTGGGAATGGAACATTCCTATGCTCAATGCAGGGAGGCGAAAGCTGGTCAGTGACACTCAAAGGTGTGTTCCTTCCATGGGTCAAAGTGTGTCAAGTTGCAGCAGTCAAAGGTATGCAAGGTTGATTTTGCAGTCGTCATGGTCAAAAGTTGGCTTAAACACGACTCCAAGTGAAGCCGACTCTAGGCCAAAAGGTGCAAATAGTCAACATGCAATGCAGTAGTACAACTCAACACAAAGGAGCCTCCAGGGTATAAGGCCAGAACAAAGCGAAGAAGCTAAGAGGAATGAGTCTTCAACGCATAAGTCATGGCGGGACTACAGAGGACTCCTGAGAGTACTCAAATTGGAGCATCATGGGCAACAAATGTCAGTGAGGTGCTAACTACGATGCCCATGTAAAGGATGGCTCTACCATCGTGTCATGATTTTAAAAATCGGCGAGTGAAGATGGCTTACGAACCATAACACGATGGGATCAACCCTATGGCAGATGTATCGACAGATGGAGGCTAGTATGCATAATGCAACGGAAAAATCATGTCCCTAACCTATATGCCAGTGAGAAAATGATACCTGCCATGACGGGTCAGCAGTGATGGAACCGTCTCGGAAAAGTAAAAAATGTCGAAAATGTCCTAAAAAGCAAACCATTCTCGACATTCCAAGCTCCCAAGTTAAAAGTCACATGAGGCCAAACAAAATAAAATTTTGAAAAAATTTTGGATTTTAAAAACTTATAAAAGGGATTTTGGACTCACCATTTTCACCAATTGAGTTGGAGAGCAAAGATTTGGAGCAAAAGAAGCAAATTTCCCGTGTGCCAAATTCGACCGTTCAAATTCTTCAAAATCTTCCAGGTAACTCTTATACTTAGCTTGCAATTCATTGTGACTAGTTTTAGGATTTTTCATTGATGTTTCACCGTTGAACTATTGTTCAAAATTTCACCGCGACGTATACGTGGGTTGGTAATATGAAACCCAGGTACACGCAGGCCCTCTACGCGACTGTGTGTACAGTAACCTGCGTATACGTTGTGAACCAATTTTAATCAAAAAGTAACGGTTGAAACTCAATTTTTTCTCAGGATGCTAGTCACATGGCGTGAAAGAGAACATGCAACGCAGATAATGAAGTTATGAATGATCCTCAAGCCTTGGATGCTTTACGGGGATGCGGCTTGCTCAAATTCTTCAAACTGCTGAACATGAAAGCCAATGTACAACTGCTTGAAATGCTCATTGACTATTGGGATGTCGAGGAGAAAGCCTTCATGATTGATCAAATGCCACTCAGAGTAGAAGTGGAGGATATTTATTTTATCACTGGCCTTTCTCGAAGGGGAGAGGTAGTACAGTCCCGGGGCAGGACACAGAGCAATCTTACTATAGAGGACTATGTACAGATATACTGCCCAGGATATCCCAAGAAATTTGGGAGCCAGATCTCTATTGCACATGTGGCGAGTTTATCGCTGAGGATCATCCTGTTCACTATAGCTCGAGTGAATGGATCGTCCTCTTTGCATCAGGCATCACGACTCACCATGAGCGTGGCAGTTGATTGTCTCACTACTGTGTTCGACTAGTGTACTCCTCTTCTGGCTAGCATGAAGAGCCAACTCACTTCTATTAAGAGGGGACAGACCAAGAACTTTGGCTACGGGACCATCTTATGCACTTTATTCTTCGAGAGGATTCCCACACTTCGCCCCAGGGTAGCAATTTCCATCAGCACCCCACGCGATCCACGCATGGGCCGGTGGGCTGATCTGATGAAACGTCTAGGGGTGGGGAGGTTCCTAGGACTGCTTTCGATGATGATTTCTTCACCTGGTGGGATCAACAGATCATCGCCATAGATGACTACCCCTATGCTGGGCTGGATTTCTGAGAAGATCCTGACCTAGCATTACTGTCAAATGCAGCATGGGGCGGTATTGGTAAGGATTTTTTGATTTTATGATTTTTTTGGATTTTTCAAATATAATGATGCATTTTGAAAAATATTTTTTGATGAGATTCAAATGAATAATATAATGATCATGATCTAGACATTGGGCCAGTACGACCAGATGGATTCCCACGTCACAGACGACGCGGCTGAGGAGCCGAAGAGGCAGCTGCTGAGACGGAACGAACTCTACACAACGTCCAACGACACTTGACGAGACTGAGCTGTCGAGTACCGATGGATGCTATAGAGGACCTTCCTGAGGATATGCAGCGTCATGTGGTTGGCATGCCACGTGACTGGGTTCACACTTTTCAGCGTGTAGCCAATGCGATAGTTACCTACTTGGCCTCTCATCCTGAGCCGAGGCATTAGATATGCCGGACATGATTATGGGCATTTGAGTCCCAATTTTGTATATTTTTGGACAACATATGTACACTCGAGATGCTTTATGATGATATATATATATCTATATATATTATATTATATACTATATATATATTATATTTATTATATATATATATATATATATATTTATATATATATATATATACAGTTTGACTTTTTGAGGCTTTGATTTTATTATGATGAATGATTGATGTGCCAGTCTAATTCTTGATTAGCGATAGAATCAGCTAACCAATTACGAGATCTTGGAATGTGCAAATAATTCATATAAAAAAATGATCTTTGCAACAACCTCACCCTTAAATACTGGCGATATAAACATGGATCCCTTACCCGATAAATGTTATTTAATTGTGACACTATCAATTGAGAATCGAGATAAACTACCAACGAGTCGATCTCATGAGAGATTGCCTCGGATAGTAAATTAATAATGGTTGTATACTCATCCATATTATTTGAAGCAGGACCAATGCATATGCCTCTTGATACCATCAATTGACCAGTTGGATAATAGAGTACCCAAGCTGCGAAAGCGAGATTCCGAGTGTGCCGACTAGCACCGTCGGCAAACCCAAAATAGACTAAGTCATCCGTCAACACTTGCAACAGTAGACCAGAAAGTGTTGACATCACAAAACTCTTGATGATATATGTACAAATATACATAGTATACAAAGAAGCCATTGCTTGGCAAAAACTAAGCAAAGTACTTCCTGAGGTAGAGCCCGTCAGGGGGCTCCGCCAACTTGCTCCTACAGATGTTTATAGGTACGATGATCGAACCAATCAATATACTTCCTTCAGCAAATAACTGTGTTGGAGCCAAAGGGACCATACAAACATCACTAGTCGGACTGGGGGACCATGATTTGACCTCATGCACAGGGGAATAAAAATGTGATCGATGATGTAAATTTTCCAAAGGTTGATCTACATCCATCATTGCTTCGAATATCGCTTCGTCCAATGGAAAAACAATATCTGAGCAATCTGATGCATAAGTGGAATCAAGGGTTCGAGAATGAGCCACATCACCATCTATCTCTTTCCCAGAGGAAGGAGTAGAATGGTTATCTACAGAGCTATAGATAGATTCACATCTAAGTTCTACTACAAACATAAGAGATTCTATTCCACCTGCCTTGTTGTCATCCGATGTGGTCATAGATGAAGCTAAGGTTCCAGGATCCGAAGAATAAGGAGTTTGAACAAACTCTCTCCATAAAGGGTCCCTGGAGGATGAAATTGTATCTATTCTAGCCGTAGGAGGGGGAAGATCAAACGTACCCATTAATGAAGAGTACATCCCGACTCCTAGATTCTCAGTAGGCGGATGGGGGTTATCCACTAAGGGAAAGTAGAGTCCGAAGTATCTCGAGGATCGACTGGAGAATAATCCAATTGATCAACCTTAACGATTTTCCCCTCATGAGGAAAGCAAATGACATGAAACAGAGTTGAAACAACGATGTCCATTTCGTATATCCAATTCCTTCCTAAGAGGAGATTATAGTCTAGGTTAGCATCTATGACTTCTATCTCAATATTAATGACCTTCCCTCCAACACATATAGGAAAGGCCGGGATAATCCCGTATGGCCTATGAGAATGACCATCAAACGATATCAAGAGGGTGGGTGAAGGAACAAACGACGATGATCCAATAGCCTTCTAGCATGACATAGACATGACACACGTGGAAGCTCCCTCATCTATAACCGTCCGAAAAATATTCATTTTCTAGTAGGTAGACTTTATCTAGAAAGCCATGTGATGAGGAAGTCTCTTTTTGACATTATTCATATCAAAAGTGAGAGCTAAGGAATTACTTGGATCCACTACCCCCATTGCCGATAGCAAGGCACTTCTTTGAGCAGGACACGACTGGAGAACCTCTAAAGTGGACATAGCACATGGACTCTGAGCCAGATCCTCCACAATAGAGTAATTCTGGGCTACCCTAATATTAGTGTTGATAGTCGTGCGTTTAGCGGAACCTTTCGGTACCTGTGGTATAGTCTCAACAGAAGGTCGCTCAATATGAAGTGGGTTGTTAGTTTCAGGAACTGACTTACCCTTGGAAGTTTCACCTTCACCATAATCGCGTGACCGTGTGGCCACATTAGCGTGAGAACCCATCATGAAAACATTTGATGACTTGTCCCCTTCCTGGTTACCCCCTGCGGAGGTTCCAGAGTTTAAACTTGCGCCAGCAAGAAGTTGTTGCCCTTGGGGAAAAGGTTTGGTTAACACAGCTTGGGAACTAGAAGTCCCTTGCTGCCCTAACAAGCACTGAGCGTCTTCAATCTTGGGGCAAAGATGAGTTAAATGGTCTCCACTGCACAACTTGCATGGAAACTCGACTTTCTTTTTCGACTCATTTCTACCACCACCAACAATATTGCCGGATTTATTTGCATTAGGCTTCCCATCCTGGTTATTTTTCTTACCTTATCCTTTCTTTTTCCCATTGGAATTTTGATTTCCTTTGGGGTTATCAGATTGGATGACATTAATCAAAGAGGTTTGGGAAGCCGTAGGGTTAGACGATGTGACTTGGTTGTTAGAAGCAGTTTGTAAAGACAACTGCTGCAATTTATTCAACAAGTTCACTGTATTCGTGTCTACTGACCCAACAATACCATCTGCATGGGGACCTGGCTTCGGCTTAGCTACGTCAACCTTAGACCCAGGAGCATCTGGCAAGTATTTTTGTAGGATCCCAGACTGAGAGTAGATCAATTCTAATTGCTCGGCCCTAAAAGTGGCTTGCTCCTCAGAATAGACCCCAGACATGGAGACATCCTTGGAGATCTCAGGTATCAAAGACTTCAAAAACCACTCGAGACGATACTCCGAAGGGATTTCAACTTTAATGAGCCTCTTTCTCCGTCTTCATTCCTGAATATGATCAGAAATGTGAGTTTCCCTATCCTGATGAAAAGTAGCCAGTAGTTCGGTTCTGGCATCATACTGGATAGGAAAATGAAAATGGTTTAAGAAAATATTGGCTAAGTCAGTGAATGATGTAAAGCTGCCCCCAAGCAACTCTATATACCATTTGGCCGCATTACCTGTCAAGGTGCGTTGAAATAATCTCAACCTAACCGAGTCATCGATCAGGGAGTTCGATGAGCACCATAAGTGCAACATAGTTACATGGTCGCCTGGGTCCTCACCACTCTTCCCTTCGAATTTTGGAATGTCCTAAGGGAGTTTGGTTGGGACCGGAGGCTAGGATGGATTGTACTTGATTGGATCGTTGGTTAACTTAGTGATATCTGGCAAGTTCAATGTTGCCAGAAACGAAAGTCTAGGAGGAGCTTGGGGATTCCACCCTGACTGGGCGAAACTCCCAAATCTCTGAAAAGATTGACTTGGATTTTGGAAGGCACCAGGCTGCCCAAAGTAACCAGTAGAACCAGCTGAACCAAAAGGCAAGCCTTGTGATCCAGCAAAACTCGGAGTTTGACCAACTCCGACCATATATCCACCATACCCAACAAAGTTTCCTCCTAAAGGATTATAAGGAGTTGATAACCCCTGATATGGATTCCAAGCCGAAGCTAGAGGAAGAATACTTTGGAATGAACTAACTGTGGTATACGGCCTATTCCCATATTGGCTGAAAAATGGGTTCCCAGTTCCAGCACTACTAAGCCCAGGGTTATTCCAACCTTGGAAAGGATTGCTGCTTTGTCCTACAGAAGAAAAAGGCATGGATCCTATTGTTGGGTTGGAATGTGGTATATGACCACTTTCGAACGGAAAACCTTGGAACGAAGCCGATCCACTCATCATGGACGTGGCGGCCCCGAATGGAGCTAAAGGAATGCCCTGTGAATGGGCGGCAAATGGGAAGAATCCAGAACCAAAAGCATTGGTTTGGGAATTTCCACTCATGGACGGAATGGAGGTAGACCCAACAAAAGACGTGCTAGCAAAAGATCTGAATAAAGAGACGGAGGGGATGGAAATAGTTCCTCACCCTTGTATAGATATGGGAGTCTGTACAGTCGTAGCACTTGTAGAAGCCATGCTTCCAGTAGTGGTCATAGAAGGTAAGCACGTAGCGTAACCTAGACGTGACGGTCTATGCGTCGGAGTCCCAACGTATTGTAATACGTGTGGATGACTAGACGGTAGGGGAGAATTCGGAGCCGCTAACGACTCTGAAAGTTCTTCTACCTCTATGTTATCCTCCACTTGTAAGTGAACTCAAGAAAGAACTGGAGTGTTCCTCTCTTGTTCCACGGAAGTACCACGCCTTGCTTGGATACTAATGCCCCCGAGAGGAGGATCAATCCCCGATGCGTCAATTTCCGTGGGACGAAACCCACCGGTATTATTACCTCTGTGCCTTCTCGGAGAAGGCTCTAAACTCGGTGGTGAAAGACCACGAAGTCTTTGAGACCATCTAGGAGATCGGTCAGCCACTTTGAATTTCTTGTTTAAGATCTAACTAAAGACTCAAAAAATTGAAAGCTAGGCCAACTAAGAGCACAAAGCACCCACTATAAAGTCCCTAAAGATACATCCAGTCAAACAACTTCCAAGAATTTCCGCTCCGGGTGATTAAGACTGGACACCAAAATACGAGAAAGTGAAATAAGGGGCCTTCTGAAGATAGTCTGGGATGATGAGGGCCCAGGCCTATCAGCGAAGGTAACAGAGGAAGTTACCTTGACCTCCTAACAATAGCCTGCGTCAGTGCAAGCCCCCAAGCTTCGCAAGGGTGCCCTCCAGTAGTACTGTCGAGAGTGATACAACGTCGACCTTAGGTGCCATGGGATTCCCCTCCGCAGCCATCTATGTAGTTCCCTAGGAGTAGCAACTATGGATACCAACTCGTCATAGAAGTCAGGCGGAACATTCGTGAGGTAAGTTAAGACATGTAGGAGAGGGGGTATCTCTCTTCCCTGTCTTCACAGACCCTCGTGCTTAACTCCCAGATCCGGAGCTTTCTTGGTCTTCCTAATGCTATTGGATTGTCTCTCATTATTCAGACTCCTATGTTTGACGTTTAAATGGCCTTGGAGAGTTAACTCTCCACTGACCTAATCCAAGGCCCTAAAATCCTAAAAATTGTTGGTGTATATAACTTAAAAGAAAAAGTTCTAGTGAATTTTAGTTAGCGCTTGATTTTAAAATGGGCTGTTCTTTAAGTCAGGGGATGATGGAAGTTAAACTAGTGGTGTTTTTTCGATGCAAAAGAAATTAATAAAACCTAATTATATGCATGTGCACTTTTCTTTGTTTTTCGATGAAGAGTAATTTCTATAGGGTTCAAGGAAAACTTCTAATGAAACAAACTTTTATTTTCTTTTCGTTAATTCACACTTCACACTCACAAAAGTTAAAAAAGCTATGTATGCCTAAAGAGATGCAAATCTATCCTAATGCAAAAACTATATGCTTGATGCAAGATTCAAAACAACTCTAAAAACAAGAAATGAAAGTTGCTTTGCTTATCAAATTTTGTTTTGCCACTTAGAATGTCTAGATGGAATATGAGATGCTACCATTCATTTCGTCTAAACACTAAAAACAAAATTCAAGACAAACATAAAGCACTTTCATTCACTAAAAGGAAACCAAATGAAAAACAAGTTCAAGAAAGCAAAACGAAGTCTTTCAAAAAGTTTTCTTCAAAGCAACAACAAAAAAGTATTTTCAAAAATGCTCTCAACAAAATTGAAACTTTGCGATTGAAAAAATAAGCAAGAAACACTTTCGCAAGTTGACACCATACAATGGATGAAAACTAAACAAAAACAAATGTGTTTAAAGACGCTCTTTAACAATCGAAAGCAGCAATGAAAGCTTTGGTAACAAAGACCAAAAAAGATCAAAAAGAAAATTTCAAGAAAGTATCAATCGAAAACTTTCATGAAACAAAGAAGTGGATGGTCACAAAAAGCGGTTTTGTCAAGCAAACAAAAATTCAGCAAACCAAATTCAACACAAAGATTGATAACAATCCTTCTGTCCTGATAAATCAGAGCAGCCAAGATTTCAACAAGAAATCTTGCGTGCTTTTAGCAAAAACAATGACGCTTGCAAAAACAAAACAAGACCAATACACCTTACAATCAGAGAGAAAACAGAGTAAGACGCTTGTTGTAAAATAAACAACTGACACTGAAAAATTGACTGTTTCAAACTGAATCAAACCACCAGACAAGCCTTCAGAGACACAAAAATTTATAAATCTTGAAAATTGCCATATATGCATTACTGTACTTATGTGCAGATTGCGTGTATATGCGACTGTGCCTGAGGAAACCTGCATATATGTGGGTTTACTTCAGGAAACAAGCGTACGTATGCTTCTTTAACTAAGGAAAACAACGTATATGAAAGATTTCAAGAAAAATAAAAAAACAAACTGAAGAAACTGGCAAAACTTAGAATTCAAGAACAGACCAGACAGTAACAACAGACCAACAAGCAACCGAGCCCTGATTGGCTTGAAAAACACCCAAACTAGGAACAACAAGAGTGTTGTCCCCAGTGGTGTCGCCAATTTTGTTGAGGGATTTGCTCCCCTAGGGATTTTGGGTGGAAACACTAGCAAACAAAAAGTTGTCTAAACAGAGAAACACACATTCACACAGCCATTATGCTATTAAAAGAAAATTCTATAGTAAGAGGGGCGTACCTCAGGTCCTACGTTCGAGAATTTCCTCAAGGGCCCAAACCCTTCTTCAAGTCCCTTTCGCTCCTTTGTCCTGTAAAACAACCATTTCCAAAGAATACAGTAGTATATGGACAAAGACTTATAAAGAAATCATCTTTATGTGATAAACGAAGGTAGTTAGTTATGAAATTTAAATAACCATTCACATATGAATTCAAACATGAACATCATAAACATAAAGAAGAAGCATATCAGGAACCAAGACGTGTTTCTTTATTATAGACAAACAGAATGTACAAAAGGAGTAATATCACTTGAGTAACCTTTCATAGGCTCCAAGCAAAGCTTCCTTCCGGATCCATCCAGCCTCAAGCCTTTAGCATATCTCTTTCCAAGACTCACTCCATGATGCCATAACTAGTGGATGAACATCAACACACAAGGAAACAAGGGTTTCCTGTATAAATGGGGGAAGTGCAAAAGGCACAAAGGTCTTCAGACTTGGTCAGGGGAAAAATCTCAGTAGAATAACCTTTCTATCTCTTCTCTCCTCCCTTAGGCCTTCCCTTTGAGGTCTTTTTACACCTCCCCAAAGTAGTTTTTTAGTTGGGAGTTGGTTGGGAACAGTTGGGCCGCGGGCACTAACAGGTGATCAGCAGGTAAAACCCGTGATTTTTGCCCAAAAATAAGGAGTTTTATATTTTTTTAAGTGTTTTAATACATATACGTGGGTTGGGTATATGCCTACCTGTGTATACACGTTTTTAACTCAGGGCAATGTCTCGTATAAGGAATAAACCATTGTTTTTTAAATTTGAGACCAGGTCTGGAAGGAGGGGTTGCCCTAGGCCATGAGTGCAGCATCATAAACCATAATAGTGGGATTTGGAGCTATAACAATCGACAATATATATCACTTAAAAATCCATCTGTGTGCTCGCTCCTTCAATATCAACTGTTACCCCTTGCAACCTTCGCATGGGTAAAATATTCTATTGGTTCTCCATTCGTAATTGAATAGGGGACCACTGTAACGCGGGCCTACTCAGACGTTCCCATGTTTTATTTCGTAATACATTCATGTTTGAACCTAGATCTAGGATTACTTGATCCATTTCATACTCACCAATCTGCACAGTCAATCTTATTTCCCTTCCAGTGCGCAATGCATGCTTTCTCAATTTCTAGACTATGCATGGTTCTCTTGACCCCGTGCACCTAGTGATCAGCTCCTGTAGTCCCTTAACTACCTTGTTGTCGCACAATAGTTTCATGCATGTTTCCAAAAAGGTAGTAAGCATTGAAGGATCCATTCCTTGCTCTGGTTGATCCTTACTACCTGAAGTGGAGGCCTCCATGAAGCTCTTCTTAGCTTCCATGAACATCTCCTTTGCGCGTTCTAAGTCAAAATTAGGTTCCTTTGTAGGAGCCTTGCAAACCCATGTATCTTCCTCGGGCTGCATCCCCTTATCCTCCCTTGTGGTCACACATCTTCTAAGCATCATGTTAACATTTGGGTCTTCTTCACGCGGTTTAGACCTCATCATTTGTGTATTCTGAGTCAGAGGAGGCTGGAATATCCCTTTTTCGCACATTTGTGTGATCAACGTAGGGAAATCTATTGTTCATGATCAAATTGAGTACAGTACGAATAGGATATCCTCGTTGGGTTGGTACAATCACAGGCATAGTGCCCTGGTCCTACGCAATTATAATAAATTAACTGTCTGCCACCCATTCTTGGTCCTATTCCCCCTCGTCCTCGACCTCGCCCCTAAAATCCAGCATGTGCCATCCCTGAAGCTGGGTTGAGGGCTCACGGTTTTGTCTGCATTTTATAGGCTAAGGTCTGATCCATCATTGACTCGTATCTACGACAAGTGCACTCATCATGGCCTATCGACCTACAAAAATTACAAAACAACTGTTGGGGAGTCTATGTATACTTCTGCAACAAATGACAATTATCTGTCATGTGTTTTCCTCCTATCTGACAGATTGTGCACCATAACGTGGGAGTCAAACTTGAGCCTGCCTGTGCCTCTGGTCTCAACGACATTGGCCCCCCCCACCAAGTAGTTCGTGAACACTAGAAAGTGATCCTTGTCATGGCTCCGACCTTTGCATTTTATGCACCATACTTCCTCGTGTGCCTCTGGCTGCGGTGATCTATCCTGCTTCAAACTTTTCATTTCCAAGCATAGATTTTGTAGTTGTGCGTGGATTTGTTGGACTCCCAACCCAGGGTCCTGTATCGGGGTCTCATGTAATCTCATCGCCATCTCCAACGCTTTGGCCTGGGTAGAAAGTTTCTACTGTGACAACACAGTGCTCAAGTGTGGTGTCAGAGATGCTACAAACCATGCACAACACTGTGCATCCGTTAGCGTCATATTTTCCTCACGGATTGTACTCTTTAGCCTTTGTTCCAAATCCCAGGGGCTCTTGTATGGAAGCATCGCGGTCTCTTTAAACCCAATGATTGATTGCATCTCTGATTTAGGCCTGCTAAATTCTCTGTTCAACGCATTCTGGATCTCTGTAATCCCTACGTTTGGGTGGTCATTACAGTGCTTGATGTACCACATCAATGTGTGATCCTGCAACGTGCTCACCAATGTAGCCTTCTTAATATTATTGTTCGTGACACCTTGTGCTTCCCATACTTCTCTTACCGCGAACCAGAATTGGTCCCGATCCTCATTCCCTACTCCTTTCAATACTGGTAGTTTGATCACGCTCACCATACTGAACTGTGGAGGTGGTGGAGGTGGAGTGGGTGGAGATGGAGGTGAATGGGGTGATGTGGGTGGTGGTGTGGGTGGTAACCATGGAATCCGCTATCTTATCAAACTAACCGCGCTTCTTAGAGAAAATTTCGCGAGCTCGTCCCCGCTCTCCCACGAGGGTGAAATTAAGGGTATGTTTTCTAATTCTTCACTACTTCCACTTCTATAGATTCTCATTCTCTGTATAGTCCCAAATATTAATTTATTCGCATAACCCGCTTTTCACATAAGAGCATCTTAATCCAGATATCCAAAGATTTAATATACTTACCTCATGGTCCCTTAAGAAAACGTCGTTCTACCTCGCTGTAACTGACGATCGTGTCCACTGTGAACTCAATGATAAATCCTCCTATTACTCGATTGAGCCAGTGGTCCACAACTCTAGCTATCTTATCCTCTAAGGCTTCTAGTCTGCGTACTAGCTCCAAAGTCCACACTATCAGTCAGTTGAGCCTATATCTTCCTTGGCTGTCGGCTAACCTCACGATCCACTCATAGAGCTTAGGCAGAAAGGATGCAAAGACAATCTCGTGGATTTTTGTATACACATAGCAATCCAACCACCTTTTCTCATATACCTACAGAGTTCTGTTTTCCCGTGTCGCGAACTCATGAATATTCTTATCCGACCATTCTTCAATTTCCTTCTTTGTTGGGTTCCAGTGGCATGACATCAGAAATCCCTTATGCAGATCCCGATTCTAGCAAAAGAACCATTTATTGGCTTAGTGGAGCCTGACCCAGGTTCGGAAGTGATTTATCCAAGCAAATCCTTGTACTACTGGCCCTTTCGGCAACAGTTCGCGGAGCGTGGACTGAGGTCCCACCTGAAGTAGTATGGGAGGGTAATGAAACCAAGTTTCCACACCTTGGGGATGTCTAATATGTGGTGATTGGTATGTGGTCCAACCTTTGCACTTACTATGCTACGCGCACCTGCAGGCACCCCACGCCAGGTGATACTGTCTTCATGTAGTTCTAGTTGTAGTGTAACCTGTGTTATTTACCCAAGTCTTCCTTAATTATCTTGCGTTAGCTAATTACTTATATTAAATTCACATATAAGCAATCATACATGTAATTACCAAATGCGTGCAGTGAATAATAGAGTAAAGTAACATGTAACAACAACATACAAATTCAAGAATAGATACACAGAATAAACTTCTCTTTATTAGCTTTTCAAATCCAAGTACAATCCCACTTACAGACCCGACTCTTCCCTGCGCAATCAGCCGCAAAATCTACTAGGCCACTGCACACTCATCTGCAAAGTCTCTTCATAGGGTCGTAATAGTATGACCATGGGTAGGCTGACACAACTGTACATTATTTAATAATTCTTACCGCCTTGCATATCCTACCATCACATCTCTGACATTAACCATAGGGTTCACCATCTCAACCATGCTTACCATCGCGTTATATTTTAACATGGTAAGTGTCCACTTCAGTCTATAGAACCCCAAGTATATGGGTCACCCCAGTTCATAGTCCCATTCACACTATTAGTATCCATGTTCATCCCCCCAAGCCCGGGAGTCAATTTACACACATGTATCGAAGATCAACCTAACACTTCTCTTCTTTTCACTGTGATTTCCCCCCATATTCCCATGTCTCCATTCTTGATCACAGAAGGATTGAACCACATGCACTACCGCATGCTACATTGGGCCTACTATCCACCCATATTATAGTAGACCATTTATGTCACATCACCTGCCTCACCAACCCAACACAGAGACCAACCAATGGGGCCCCCACCCGCTCCCTCAAAAGATACATTACACCTTCACACAAGTTACTATCATCACGGGGCACCTGTCTTCATGGCTCTACATCCAAACCAACACCTATTCTTTTGGTAAGTGTACAAATATTTTTTCAAAAAAAATAAAAAAATCTCCCATCCCATTTGATTTCTACAATTCATGGCCTTCTCCCACCTACAGTCTCTAATCACCTTTTTTCATATCTCATTAGAAAATCACCCCCATTTTTCATGTCCGTCACTTACACCCATCTTGGAAATCCTACCAACTCCAGGATCATCAAAAAACATGTTTTTGACTGTTGTTGTTTGCATATCAAGCTCTGAACTGATAATAACTATCTGTATTGTCCAATATTGATAACCCTCATTATCATGACTATCTGACCCATGTTATTACAATCTATTCATATCTCATATTGATTTCTTGACTCACCATGTCAGGCGGATGACAACCCTTTCATGTCGACTTCAACAAATATATTCCAGGAAAGAGCTAGTACATTGAAACTCCCTCACTTAATAGGGATATCCTTGGTTGGCACATTGGTAACCATTATTGCTTAGTGATGTCATCAGTCCCCTTCACATTTGAACACAACTCAATCATTCATGTCAAGGTGGTGTCGTACTTAGTTACTGTTGCAGTTCATTCACATAGTCGAAGACCCCCGCATCACTAAGAACCTCATTCAATATTGCTTATATTATGATGTGTGGGAGGTACCTTTCACAAGATACCTGTGCATACCACAACACCCATCAACAAAGTGCTTCACCAAGATATGCATAGGAAAACAATATTTCATCTATTTGTGCAGAAAGCACCCTTGAGGGTGTCAACAATTTTTCATCATCAACTATCAGCATGTCAACAACCACCACATTGACTAGACAAAAAATGACTTGTTTTCCTATTGTAATCAGTTCTAATTAGCCGACATGGGACATTCCCGCATTGTATAGACACAACATTTTTTGTAGGATTTAACTAGAGCATGGGTATCATTCATGATCAATTAAGGGGTTTTCTCTACTCTCTCTTGAAACATTAATCAGACTCTCCAAAGGAAATGAAAACATGATGTATTTCAGCTATACATTTTCTCCTAACCTCATACATCAGGGGGAAACTGTTAACACCAAAAAATCATACACCTGCTAGTACAATCTAGAAGACATTAAAAGTCTCTAGCATAATGCACAGGTGGACATTTTTCCAGCTGAATAAATTATGAAAATTAAAAAATCAAAAGTTATCCTAAGGTCCAAAGTTTATAAATGAAATCAATTAAGGCTGCGTGTATGTTTCTTTGATAAACATGCACGCGCAACATATCCTCAAAAAGCCGTGTGATTGCAAAAAACATGACTCAACAGTCCGGGACCACTCTACACACTTGGAGTCGATTTTTTGATACGAGATCGACCTAGTACAATCGAATTTGAGCCGCCTTGGAGAAGTGAAACCCTCAATGAAATCCTCTTGTCCTACTCATGTGGATTTATCATACATCTACTAAGAGAGGGAAGAGGGGCTCAAAAAATTCTATATAAATAGGCCATGGGAGAGCCAAAAAGAAGAGACATTGTTATGTTGGCCAAATTGCCATTTGAGCAAATCACCATTACATTGTTGAAACCAAGGAAGTGAAGAGCGCTAGCATGTTGGCCAAATTTCTTTTAAGGAACCCAACATTTGAGTGAGTGAATAGGAATCTACCCTTTGAGAGTCTTCACACTTATTTGAGAGAGAGGAGAAACTTGAAAAGAGATTGAGGAAAATAAACCCCTTTGTTGAGGATTTTTGAGCTCCCTAGCTCAAAGAATTCTCTTCAAGTGTCTGAGATTCTAATTGTATTCAACCTCTACCACAAACAATTAATAAAGGGATATTTTTCCATATATTATTGATGTTTTTTCTCCATTTGAGCATTGTTTTGTTCATGCACCTCTTTGTTTAAGTTTATGTTTATGTATGCATTGTTTCCACTATTTACAATGTTGTGTTTATTTAACTCTATCCACTAACAACACCAATTTTGAGTGTGATCCTTTCCAGGTAACAATCCACGCTAAGGGGGTGTTTTTTGGTACACTTGTGCTCCAAAAACACTACAACACTACCTATGGTGTTTTGGTTCAAGAGATTTTTCATGCGGAAAGAGTTATTTTTTCTGACAAAACTAACCTCCCTAGGAGTCTAAGACTCTCTAGTGACAAACAAGACAATTAAGAGCAATCCTTCTCTAAACATGCATTATCCTACGAGAAACCAAGTGTTTTTCGATCCTACCTGAAGTCCAACGCTTGTTGTAGCAGTCTAGCCTCGTCGATCCAGATGAGCTCCTCCTTCACTTCGAAACCTGCATACACTAACAATCAAACGATTACATAACACCTGAATATTCCATAAAACAAAGCATATTCAACCTATAGACCAAGGAGTATATGAAACAATTCATTAACAACAAATCATTGAGAAGAATGGACTTATTTGTATTAAGGAAACAAAAAAGAAACCATTACAACCTGAGCTTTGGTGTTGTGCAAGTTCCTCCCAGGGTCCAGCAAGAGTTTTCCTCTACTTTGACAAGCTCACCCACTTCCAAATGAAACAAGAAAGGATGGTAATCTCTCCTCACAAGCTTACAATGGAAGTCCTAATTCCAGCAGCATCTACCCTTTGAATGTTCAGCTTTCAACCTCCCCTCCCTTGGCCCAATGCCTGTATTTATAGTGTTCTAGAGGAAGTTATTCAGTTCCAACATCAATGGGATACTCCCTCTTTTGGATGTGGTAGCTCCTCTCTTGATGGGATAAGTTCCTCTATCATAGGGATGCATGAACCATCTGGAGGCGCTCAATACACGTCAAACACTCTTCTAGAAGCCTCTAGAAGTGACCACAAGTAACTTTTTAAAGATGAAACTCACGCCTTTTGACCTTTACAGGGGTACGCACCCATCCTTTGGCTTACAGAGCGCACAAGTACGCAG